>SMJT01000136.1:116270-258151 GCA_004349715.1 Crucihimalaya himalaica
ATCAACAAGTCTAGATGAAGAACTCTATTGAATTTCTCCTACCATTCAGATCAACACCTAACAATTCATCAAAACACCTTTGAATAACCCTAAAACCTAACAAAGAATCTACTCAGACATGGTGAATGAAGCAAACATCATGAAATAAAATAGACTCATAAAAGAGTAGAGTAAAAGAGTACAAGGGTTCGAAATTCTTCTCTCTGAGGAACAGAGTTTATGACTTCTTTCCTCTCTCAAAACCCGATATATGAATAAAATCAAGTCTCCTCTCTAAAAGTGGCTAAAAACCCTAAATATAATGCTAAAACACGTTATGGACTTAATTGTAAATAATAGAATCTTCTGGGCCAAGTTGCAGAATCTCTTCAAACTTGTAAAATCATGTGTTTTCTTTTCCTGCAGTCGGTGTCGATCGATACTGGGTTGGTGTCGTCATACTGGGCTGGTGTCGGTCGATACTGGGTTGGTGTCGTCGATACTAGGTTGGTGTTGGTCGACACCAAGACTTTGTGCTCGCCAGACTAGACGGCTTCACGAAAACTGGCATAACTATTGATCGGCACCGTTAGAATGTCCTCAACCACTTCCAAATGAAAGCTAATCCATTGTTTGTGTGGTATCCCAAATTTGAACTCAATCCAACGGTGGAAATCATTCAACGGATGCAAAAAAGCTCCAGAATACTCCAGAAGCTCCAATAAAGCTCCGAACGTGCTAAAACCTGAAAAGACTCAAAAAGACTACAAAAACACTAGAAGGACTCTAAAAACAAGATCTATATCATGGCTAAAAACGGGTAAAAACCATGATATATCAGGGATTCAATGGTTTGATGATTTTATTGCTTTTATAAAACTCTAACTCCTTAGGTTCTTCAATTCATGTTCTTTAAGGCTAGAATTGGATTGATCACCCTGTTTTAGATCTTAGGTTTTTTCTATGCATGAAAGTGTTCGATACAATGGCTGAACTAGTGTGAATTGAGCAATATCCTCTTAGCCAACGACAGTTGATGTTAGAAAATTTGTGAACATAGTGAACTCGATTGATAATGCTGATTTAACTAGGAAGTCTCAAATGACAATTGTAAAATTGATTAGTCAAGTTTATAGATTAATGAATTGAAAGAGAATTAGTTTATTTTAGTGTTTCATGTTGGGGAAGGGTGTTAAACTGCTGAGTTTATGCTGTTTTTATCTCATTGATCATTGATTCTCAGAATTAGCCTGTGATCCAATGCTTTTTACTTATATAATATCATTGTTTATTCTTCGCATTTTTATTCACAATTCTGGAAACCAAAATAATATTTCTACGGTTTATCTATTTACGAGTCTCGCAAGTTTTTAGTGTATTACTGGTCCTTTTGGATCGATCCCAAACATTCTACTGCGTACTTCACCGTACTTTGCGGTTAAAATATTTCAGGTTAATTACTCGAGCAATCAAGATGGGCGTCTTTGTCGGGGACCAATAGTGTTATCTCTCTCGTTTTTTCTTTGTGGTGTTTTCAGGTGTATGGCCCGTAGGAAAAGCTCAAACACATTTGATTCAATATCAAAAGGATCTGGGATTGTTTGAAACGGAAAGAAAGAGAGAAGCGCTTGCTAAGAAGAAGGATTCAGAAATGGCTGCTCGTAATAACAATGATAACAACTTGCTTAGAGGTGGTGATCAACACGGCAATGGTGAACAGAGGTAGCTCAAGGAACCCCCTCTCCTCTTCAAACGGAGCAGTTGTAGTCCAGGAGGAAACCGTGCGAATCATAGTCTTGCGCCTGCTAGATGTACTTTGAGGGATCATGACGCTCCTAATGCTAGGATGTACCGTTCTGGACTCCAACACTCACCAATAAACAGAAATGATTTTGAGATCAAGCCAGGATTGCTAAGCTCTCGTGAAGCAGAATCAGTTTCACGGTCTTCTTTATGAGAATCGTGTTTATCATCTGGATAGCTTTGAGGAGGTTGTGGCACGACTAGGAATGAATGGAATCCCTGATGATGATGTTAAGTGCAGGTTGTTCTCATTTCCTCCATATTTGATAAAGTCATCGCTGGTTAAGTCGTTAGAACCAGGTTTTGTTCGGTCTTGGGAAGACTATAAGGCTACATTTTCGCAGTACTTCACTTAGGCGAGAAAGGCTCTTCTTAGGAATAAGATTTCCTATTTCCAGTAAGGAGGCACAGAGTCGTTCCATGAGGCTTGGGAATGGTTTAAAGACTACTACAAAAGAATGCCCTCATCATGGATTCACATATCTGCAGCACTCATCAACACGTTCTAAGAGGAGTTGATGAGAGGTATAAGATGGCTTTAGATACAGCTAGTAACTGGAACTTCATGATTAAGACTGATGCAGAAGCTCAAACCTTGATTCAGCCTTGTAGCCAGCAACATCAATCACTGTGTTGACTACATTAGATCGAATTGACAGCGAAGGTTGAACAACTTCTGAGGTAAGACCAGGAGGGGTGCATCATGTTGAAGATTCAGGTGATGGTCAGGAATATCATGAGTTAGTTGGAGATGGGCTTGAGGATCTAGTAGTAGAGCTGAACTACTAAATGGACAAGGGTTTTCATAACATGGGATTCAGGCTAAACTATAGGAGTCATCCCAACCTTTCCTACAGAAGCACAATGTTGAGAATCCCCAGGATCAGGTATATCAGCTCTTCCAAGAACACAAGGTCAGCATCTTTAGCCCAAGCAGTTTTTACCTTGATATGTTCAATAAATACCTAAAAGTACTTAAGCAGTAGCTGCAGTATGTTAGGGGTCGACACACACAAAGACTCAAGAATTCACGCAATAGATATTAAGACTCGAATTAAGCTAAGTAAAATAAATGTAATTAAAACAGCAATAGTAAACGATTAAGAGTAGTTGTAAAATCAATGGAGGAAAACGCTAAGCCTAGGGAAATTCTCCGTAAATCAGAATTGCAGATCAAATAGAATGTCAGGAGGATATTAAGCACTGTTCTTGAACTTGAAACACAAATGTAAAATCAACCACCCGTCCTTCGGAAGATTATCTATGTCTAAACTAGAATTCCAAAAATTTTTTGCAAATCCTATGAATTCAAACAAGCATTAATGATGGGTTCAATTGTTCACAAAATCCTAAACCAAATTTTCTTGCGAATAGGTCTTTTCTCATCTAACACTAGTTCAGCAATCAAATCACACTTTGTGCCAATCAACAACCTAAGATCAGATTCTAGGTCATGAAGCTAGAATAGCAGTAATCAAAGTCTAGATGAAGAACTCTATAAATTCTCCTACAATTCAGATCAACCTAACAATTCATCAACACTTTTGAATAACCCTAAACCTAACAAGGAATCTACTCAGACATGGTGAATGAAGAAAACATCATGAATAAAATGGACTATGCATAAAATAGAATAAGAGTAAACAAGGGTTCAGAATTGTCTCCCAAAACGGAACCTTCTCTCTCCAAAGAATAATGAATAAACGGTCTCCTCCTAAAAGTGGCTAAAAACCTAAAATAAAATGCTAAACACGTTTTGGGCTTAATTGTAAATAATATAAATCTTCTGGGCCAAGTTGCAGACTCTTCAATTGTAAAATCAGTGTTTTCCTTCTCCTTGCAGTCGGTATCGGATCGATACCAGGTTGGTGTCGGTCGATACCAGGTTGGTGTCGTCGATACTGAGGTTGGTGTCGGTCGAACCAGGACTTGTGCTTCGCCAGACTGGACGCTTCACGAAAACTGGCATAACTTTTGATCGCACCGTTAGAATGGTCCTCACACTTTCAAATGAAAGCTAATCCATTGGTCTGTCTGTATCCAAATTTGACTCAATCCAAGGTGGGAAAAATATTCAACGAATGACAAAAAAGCTCCAGAATCTCCAATTGCTCCAATAGCTCCAAACGTGCAAAACCTGAAAAGACTCAAAAGACTACAAAAACACTAGAAGGACTCTAAAAACAAGACCTATATCATGGCTAAAAACGGGTAAAAACAATGATATATCAACTCCCCAGACTTAGCCTTTTGCTTGTCCTCAAGCAAACAGAAAGCTAAACTAGAGAAAGAGGTTTGAAAAACACGAAGACTTCACCTTTCTTGAAACATGCAATGACCATTTTCCCAAGCTTTCCAGATATTACCTAATCAGTTTCAGATCTAACCACCATGTACTTCTCCGTAATCAATCGCAGCTTCCGCGTTGACTACACCACCATTATTTCAGCAACATCATCCAACCAAACCTTCATCGCCAGTTTCATCGCTGTAATCAATGTTCAAGAACCTTCTAGATTCTTTCCCATACAATATCTTGAAAAAGAACCACCCAAATTTATACATCTTTTGGTATTTGTTTTCCTCTCCCCCAGACTTATCTCTTTTATGTTCTCTTTATATTTTTAGCTTTGCATATACAAATCAAAGGTTTGAGACGCGAGTATTGATGGTGTTTGCCACCGAATCCCCGGTTCTCCCCTTTCAATGTATCAAAGGTTTTAGACGATAATGGGGTCCCGGGAATGTTCCTACCGCCTGCTTCAACCTTTGTGTGATCATTGCTTATCCAAGTAGAAAAGTGGGATTACTGGAAAATGTTCCCTAGCCCTCTACTCGGCGGAAATCATCTCATCTTTCATGCATCTTCTGTATGCACTGTGTCAAGGGAGAGGTATACCATAATTTTCAAACACATGGTTCCTTTGTTCAGATATGAATGATAATCAAGTTCAGTGAACACCAACCTCAGAAATGAAGTGCAAAATTGGGCTCAGGAATTAGAAGGACTCTGCTGGAGACATGGGTGTTTTCTAAGTTCAATTGTTCACAAAATCCCTAAACCAAATTTCTTTGCGAATAGGTCTTTTGCTCACCAAACACTAGTTCAGGAAACTAATCACACTTTCGTGCCAATTAATCAACCTAACATCAGATTCTAGTTCGCGAGGCTAAAATCAGCATTAATTCCAAGTCTAGGTGAAAAGCTTTATAGATATTCCCTTACAGTCAATTCAGATCTAATAATTCATCAAATACTCTTAAACAACCCTAAACCTAACAGGGAATCTACTCAGACATGGTGAATGAAGTAAACATCATGAATAAAATAGATTGCATAAAAGAGTAGAGTAAAGAGTAACAAGGGTTCGAAATCTTCTCTCTCAGGAACAGAGTTTCTTACTTCTCTCCCTCTCTCAAAACCCGGAACCAATCTCTCTCAAAGTATTCAGAATAATAATCAAAAACTAGTATCCCCTAAAAGTGGCTAAAAACCCTAAATATAATGCTAAAACACGTTCTGGGCTTAACTGTAAATAATAGGATCCTTTGGGCCAAGTTGCAGACTCTTCAGACTTGTAAAACATGTGTTTTCCTTTTCTGCAGTCGGTATCGATCGATACCAGGTGGGTGTCGGTCGATACCAGGTGGGTGTCGGTCGATACCAGGACCCTGTGCTCGCCAGACTGGACTATCTTCACAAAAACTGGCATAACTCTTGATCGCACCGTTAGAATGGCCTCAAACCACTTCCAAATGAAAGCTAATCCATTGATCTGTCTTGTATCCAAATTTGAGCTCAATCCAACGGTGGGAAATTATTCAACGAATGCCAAAAAGCTCCAGAATGCTCCAATATCTCCAATTATGCTCCAAACGTGCCAAAACCTGAAAAGACTCAAAAAGACTACAAAAACACTAGAAGGACTCTGAAAACAAGACCTATATCATGGCTAAAAATGGGTAAAAACCATGATATATCACACTTGGACAAGAAAACTATCCCAAGACATACATTGTCAAAGGGCAAACACAAGGGAACAACTATGGGCAAGGAGTTTTTCAGCAAAAGCCTTAATACAACAGCTTCCAAGGAAACTATCAGAATCCTCAAGCTTCTGTGAGCGCTCCTACTCCACCACCTTAGGATAATTAGCTGAAGAATATGACGCAGCAACTTCTAGATGGACAAAAAAAGTTTTTTATTGATATCAATGTCAAGGTTGACAGCATGTACGGTGATCTGCACAACAAATTTGAGGCTTTATCTTCGTATGTGAAGACACTCAAGAATCAGGTAGCACATAAAGAATCTTTCTCTACGAGACAATAAGGAGTTCTTCCTGGTAAACCAGTCTAGAACCCGTAAGACTAGAACACTAAGGAATTTGTGAATGCCATCACTTTGAGAAGTGAGATGCAGGTTGAAAAGTCTGAAGGAAAGGAAAGGCAGTTGAAGTTACTTAATATTTGAATGAGGAATATACATCTAGAGTTTCTGAGAGTGAGCCAGTGGTTGAGGATGCCATTACAGAGGACACGCCTGCGGTACAAGCTGAGACTACTGAGGTAGAGAGACCCATACCACTACCTTAAATTCCTAATCTACCTTTTCTAGGACGTCAGAGAAAGATTCAGAGGGAGAAAGAGTATGCACACTTTCATGAGGTGATGAAACAGTTTCATTCCATTCCTTGAAGTTGTTCAAAATATCCCTACCTACAAAAAGTACCTGCAGGATATCTTGACTAACAAGAGGAGTCCTGCAGAGGGAGTTGTATTAACAAACATGAGTGCAGGCTATCTTGCAGCACATCATTCCTAAGAAGAAGGAAGATCCTGGTAGTTTTGTGCTGCCTTGTACTATTGGAGAATCCACATTCGAGAGATTCTTGTGTGATTTGGGAGCTAGTGTGAACTTGATGCCTCTCTCTGCGTCAAAACAGTTAGAGATCACAAACTTTATGCTATCAAGGATTTCATTGATCCTTGCAGACTGTTCTGTACTTTACCCCATTGGAGTGGCTGAGGATGTACATATAAAAGTTAGGAACTTCTATATTCCCACTGATTTCATGGTATTAGAGATTAATGAGGAGCCACGAGATCCACTCATCATTGGTAGACCATTCTTGCACATTGTTAGTTCCTTGATTGATATTAGAAGGAGTAAGATTCATCTGCAAATTGGGGACATTATGCAAGAGTTTGACATGGATAGAGTGATGTGAAAACCCACCATTGAGTGTAAGATCTTTTGGGTAAATATCATGGATGAACTAGCAAATGAGCTGCTTGAGGAGTTGAACACCGATGATTCTCTTCAAATTGCTTTGACTAAAGAGGAGATTCAGTTTGTATACCTTGAGGATGAGACTAGTGGATTTCCTAGACTGCTGGATACCACTGCTGAGTTTGGTATACATTTACTGATATTGAGCAACCTAAGGACAAGACTGTATATACCAGCCTAAGCACTCTGATGATTGGAGGGAGATCAATGACTGTAGGGCTAAGGTACGCTTTTCTTGGTCCTAACTTTACTTATCCTATCATAAACTCAACGATGTGGAGATTGTCTTGTTGTTGTGTGAATTGAGGAAATATAGAAAGGCTTTAGGGTATTCACTGGATGGTATTAAAGGAATATTTCCTAGTTTTTATATGCATTGAATTTATCTAGAACAAGAGTCTGTGACTTCTGTAGAACATCAGAGGTGGTTAAACCCAAACCTCAGAGATGTTGTAAAGAAAGAGATTATGAAAATTCCAGATGATGGGGTCATCTATCCTATTTCTGATAGTACTTGGGTGAGCCCAGCCCATGTGGTGCTTAGAAAGGGTGGTGTTACTACGATTAAAAATGATAAGAATGAATTAATCCCAACAAAAACTATCAACTTTGCGATGACAAACATTTAGTTCTTAACTTGGAGAAATGGCATTCATGGTGAGAGATGAAATTTCTTGGACAAAAGATTTCAGAAAGGGGTATTTAGGTTGATAGGGCTAAGATCGAGATTACGTCAAGCATGCAGCCTCCAAATTAAGTGAAAAGTATCATGAGTTTTCTAGGGCATGCTGGTTTCTACAGGAAGTTGATCAAAGACTTCTCTAATATTGCTAGATCGTTGACACATGTGTTGTGTAAGGATCATAAATTCAAATTTGAAAAAGAGTGTATGAAAGCGTTCTTGTCCATCAAAAAGTCATTAGTGAGTGCTCTTATTGTCCAACCACTAGATTGAGAGCTACCATTTGAGGTAAATTTGTGATGCTAGTGACTATGATGTGGGTGATGTTTTGGGACAGCGAAAGGATAAGAAGTTTCATGTGATCTATTATGCTAGTCGCACTCTTGATGGCGCACAAGTAAACTATGCAACAACAGAGAAAGAACTTCTTACCATTGTCTTTGCCTTTGAGAAGTTTTGCTCCTATTTAGTTGGTTCCAAAGTTATTGTTCACACAGACCATGCTGCTTTGAGGTACTTATTGTCAAAGAAGGATGCCAAGCCGAGGTTGTTGAGATGGATACTATTGTTGGAAGAGTTTAACTTGGAGATCAAGGACAAGAAAGGGATTGAGAATGGTGTAGCCGATAACTTATCTAGACTGAGAGTTGATGAGAAAGTTCCTTTTAATGATGCTCTATCGGGTGAAAAACTTGGTTCTATTGAGGATGTTTACATAGCTAAGGTTGAGGAAGCTTATTACTTGGGGATATTTGAGCTAATGACGTTGCATGCAATTACTAATCAGATGTCTTGGTATGGTGATTTTGCTCACTACCTGTCTTGTGAGTTCTACCTCCTGACTATACTGGGTATGTTAAGAAGAAGTTTCTGCAAGAAGTTCAACGCTATTATTGGGACGAACCTTACTTGTACAGGAGGTGTTCTTACGGTCTATTAAGGAGGTGTATCTTTCTGTTCATGTGCAGGTAGTCCGCATCTTCACAGACATGTCTATTTCACCGAGTCTCTTTCCTGAGAGCGAGGTACAAGGCATTCTCTATCATTGTCATGCTTCAGATTATGCAGGCCATTTTGCTTATTTCAAGACTACTACTAAGGTCCTCCAAGCTAGTTTTTGGTGGCCTACTCTATTCCAAGATGCATACGAGTTTGTTTCAAAGTGTGACCCTTGTCAGAGAAAAGGGAGCATTTGCAAGAGAAATGAGATGTCTCAGAACTTCATTCTTGAGGTTGAAGTGTTTGCTGTGTCGGAATTTGATTTCATGGGACCCTTCTCGTCGTCATATGGTAATGAGTACATCTTAGTTGATGTGGACTATGTGTCTAAGTAGGTTGAGGCCATTGGAATTCTAACCAATGATACTAAGGTGGTTCTTAAGATGTTTAAGAAGATTATTTTCCTCCATTTTGGAATACCAAGAGTAGTTAATAGTTATGGAGGAAAGCACTTTATCAACAAAGGTTTTGAGAACTCGTTGAAGAAACATGGCGTGAAACACAAATTCGTCACACCTTACAATCCTCAGACAAGTGGTCAAGTTAAGATATCTAACCGAGAGATAAAGGGGATCCTAGAGAAGACTGTGGGCAAGACAAGGAAAGGCTGGACTGCAAAGCTTGATGATGCTTTATGGGCATACATATATGCGTACAAAACTCCCATTGGGACTATACCATTCAACCTCATACGTGGGAAGTCTTGTCATCTACCTGTGGAGCTCAAATTCAAATCACGGTGGGCCACTAAGCTAATGAATTTTGACGTAAAAACCACAACAGAGAATCTTATGATCCAGCTAAATGAATTGGACGAGATTCGATTAGATGCTTATAAGAGTTTCAGATTCTACAAGGAAATGACTAAAGTTCTTCATGACAAGAATATTATCCTGAAAAAGTTTGCAGAGATCGATAAAGTACTTTTGTTTAACTAACGGTATAAACGTTTTCCAGGAAAACTTCGATCTTGATGGTCTGGTACATTCACCATCGAAGAGGTAAAACCACATGGAGCGGTTACTCTGTGGGATCCCAATGGAGAACCATTTATAGTGAATGGTCAGAGGCTAATAACTGTCTCTCAATTATGCACAACCAGAAGAAGGTGTTCGAACGCCTCTTTCTAACCTTGACCATGCCTAGTGTCTCACCATGGTCAAGCTAAAGACCTAAAACAAGCGCTTGGTAAGAGGAAACCCACTAGGTACTTTGTATATATTTCTTATTTCGATTTTCTTTCTTTTGTTGTTTGATTTTGAACAATTAGTCTGGCTGTCAGACTGATCGTCTTTAGTAGGATTTATCCGTGTGTTTGTCTGAAATAGAAAAGGGAACAAAGCATTGAACAGACCGATCGATCGATCTTCATGTAGATCGATCGATCTGATCGGCGGAGCACACCCGAAGAAACAGATCGATCGATCCTCAGGTGGATTGAACCGTAATCGATTTTTAAACAGAAATCGATTTTTAAACTTTGTATATATTTCTTATTTCGATTTTTAAACTTTGTATATATTTCTAAACAGAAATCGCATGGATTGAACCGTAAATTTAGGTTTTAAACCGTGAATTAACTTAAATCACTCCAGTATTGCCCTAACCCTTAATCACACACGTGAATCCCGTTCTCCCTCTCTCTCTCTCTTTCTCTTACCATTGTTCTTCATCTTCTTTGCTTCATATCTCACTCAATTCTAGTCCAATTTTGCTGATTTTTGGCTCTAACCCACACAATGTTTGTGTTCTTTCTGTTTCTACCAACATTTGCCTCGATCTGCTAAGGTAAGCATCTCAAATCGTTGATGTACAGTCCGATTTTCAGTATTCAAATATGGTGTTGAAACAAAATCAAATTTATCTTGAGTTCTTAAGTCCCTCACGTCGAATTCATGCTATTTTCTTGCTTAGAATTGTTGAAAGAACTCTTTTGTGCATGTGTAGTTACTAGATTGTACATGTTTGGATTTTGTAATTTTGGGATTCATGGTAAAAACTTACGTGTCAACCATGTATGACTTGAATTCGTTTTAAAATGGCTTATCCAACATACTTCTGTAATCTAATTGCTAGATTACCGCTTGAATTTCTTCATTGGGTTGTTGGTAAACGGTAAAATTGCATATAATTTTGATTGTGAGATACGATGGGTTCGATTATGAGATGTGGTGCATTATTGTTAGATTTAGGGTTGTTTTCAACACAAACTTTTTCAAATTGTTGTTGTTTATCATCTTCATAAACCTAAATTCATATTACTCACATGATTGGATGCTTTGTCTTGTATCTTTGGTGTTTAGAGATAATGGTGAATACAAAAGCTCCACGAAAAACAAAGAACTGGTTGTAACAGAAGCCGCTTCTAGCAACCCTCCCATCAGGCCACATGCGAGAGCTTGGCACGCCAATGATACCAAATACCTTACCGAGATGAAGAATATTAAGATTCTACCTACGAGGTTTTGTTTTCCATACACATTGTGCGAATTAGGTCTTTTAGATGATGTTATCTCCATGTTCGAAGCACTAAGGATTGGACGGTTTTGACACCTTTGCCACTTCACGTTTGCGAAGTAAGTCAGAGAGCTCATTGCCACCTGATGCCTTGTATCTTCCTCGACAAGAAGTACTTCTCATGTTCTTTGAATGAGATTTCGAGGTATATGGATTTTCTCAAAGAGCGGAGGTTACTCTCGAAAAGCTGGATGATGACGCTGCCAATTCGTTTTGGCACCTGATAGGGAAGGGTGCTTATATAACGCGCTCAGCCAAGATTACTCAGAACAAGAACCCGGTTCTACGTATTATGGTCAAGATCATCAGTAATTCCTTCTTCTTCAAGTCAGAGTCGGGTACACCGAGGAGATTATCATGTTGTGGTACGCCGTTAAGCACCTGCTACCTCTTGGATTAGTTTTCACACTGGGACGGTGTGAAGAAAGTCTGGGGAAGGATGTCTCTCCTCTACTGATGTTATCTTTTGGATGTTTTTCTTCTTCTATATTTCTTTGAGTCTGTTTTATCGAGTCAAAACCGTGTCTGTTTTATTGAGTCAAAACTTTGTCAAAAACTATAAACTTTTCTTAGGGAACTGCACCATGCCTTTTATCATTGTCTTATGATCGCTTATGTATGATTGATGGACAACTTGGAAACGCTGGAAAATTCATGCTTCGATCATTATACGGTAATCCTTATCACTTAGAAATTTGGATGACTTGAGCTTAACCTTGTTTATTGGAACTTAAACCAGACTTATTATATCTCACTAAGGGCCTTCATAATCATGTGTTGGATTATATATTCAGAGTTTTCTTGGCATCATTTATATCACTCTCTGTAAACTCTAAATAGGTAGACTCACTTTTATCCCTACCCATGTTTCAAATCCCATGCATCTTTATTTCACTACAAGAATATTGCAACACTTTATATAGTGGCTTTTATATGCAATATAATTTATAACAATAGCTTTTCTTTTATTGTTATTAATGTTGTTTTTCAGAGCATTTGTTAATTGTTCTTTTTTTGTTTTACATAGCATTTCAGTTATTGTTGTTGTTATTAAGTTTTAGTAATTTGTCTTTCTGGGCTAGAATTTGTATTTGAATATATCATAAAATAACTGAAAATCGTAATTATGTATTAAAATGAAAACATAATTGTAAGAAGGTCAATTGTACTTCAAAAAGCAATAAAAGCCACAAAGGTTCTTGTTCTACCATAACACCTACGAACATAAAAAGAAGCTTATCATTAGGCCAAGCCACTGTAGTACCTACTGCATCAGTGATGAGTTCAATTTCTGAATTTGGCCTCCAAACTCTTGCATCTCCAACCAGTGGCATTTCAACCCAAACCTTGATAGCATTGGGATCTAAGGATTTAAAATAGATTGTATATGTTGGATTAGTTAACATCACTCTACCTTCTGCAACCTTGATCTGTTTCGAGTTATTACAATCTAACAAGAAGCACTTCTTTGAAACAAATTTGTTGTCGCTATTGGTGTTATTACTTGTACTCTATATCAATAAAAATTACAAACACATCCACATCAGACTAGTAATACACACTAATTACGAAAAGTAAAAAGCATAAGAAAAAAAGTGTTACCATATTTGGTGATGGTCTTTTTGCAGGAGCATTAATCCGTTGTATCTTATGTAGTGGCCAAGCAATTTTCTCATGACGTGCATCACCAATATTAAACAATTCATTGCTTGGTCTCCACAGATAATCATCTTTCTTAACCACCGTTTCAACAATCACAATTGCAGCATTGGTGTAACACCCATCTCCATGATCACTTGAGACAGCGTGCGACTTACTATACTAAGTCTTTCCTCTAGTTCACCTTTTTATAAAACCCGGTTAATTACTTCATAGTTTTTTCTGAAAACCTTCTTTTATTAAAAGCTTAAAGATAATTTGTCTCAATAATCCCATAAACTAACTGAAACTCGTCTAATAAGCATAATTAAATCCGAGTCTTAAATAATAATAAATAAACGATAAATTTGAATAACTCAAGTTTTCCGAATTACACCATAAACGAGACGGACTTGCGTAGCTACTCAAGATTCTCACCCTCACCTAAGGGAAAGAAAGAGAAGGGGTGAGTAAGAAATTACTCAGTGAGAGGATCCTTTCCGCCCATAGGAGAAAACAATGACACAAAAGTAACTTTAAACCACAATCATCAATTACATAAAAATAGACACAACCAGCATATAGGCCACATCTCTATGCAACCTATAACACACAAAATTTCTTTCTTGCTAGCAGCAAGAACTTCACCTTACAACCAAGTTCGATCATCTCTCATGACCTTTAACGTATCTAGTTCCACTGGACTCGTCAGTCAGTTATTGCGCTACAAAGAACCCGTCGATTCAATGCAGACCATTTCCACTTTTTCTATTATTCATCATCCAAAGATGGTAATCTCATTTCCACATAAACATATCATATCATAATGTTTCATCTCTATGACACTATTCTAATCAACTTATAGTATTCAAACAATCACTAATTATCAATGTTACTTAACAACTTATCACTAGTTTGCAAGCAAGTCTAATCCTACGCAAGAGAATCATGAAGCATAAAGATAGAACATGTAATCGCATCTTCGCAGATCACACCCTCACCTGACTTTTGTTATACACATGGATGGGAAAAGAAAGGGTTGGAATCGGGTGGCTAAAATCTGAAACTTGCATCACAAAAAAACAACACAATAACAAATTAGGGTTTCTGGTTTTTAACAGAACCAGATGATTCTTGGTCAAAACAAAATCAACGTGCCGACCAGGGTGTACCTTTTCCGGGGAGTTCGACGGCTCAGGCGGCTTCCAAGATAATCCCTCTATCAGAAAACACTGTCTATTTGGGGTATAATTCACTAGTATGGTCGGAATTCTTCTCCAAAAACCCCAACTTGAATCTGAATTTGTTTTCTGAAAATAATGAGTTTTCGCCAATTTTGAACTCGATTGCGGATAGAGTATACCTCAGATTGACAAACCAAAAACTGTTATGGATTCTTGGCAATGAGATCTTTCTTTATTAGTAAAGAACTTGCTCTAAATACTTCATATCTACTCGGAAACGGATCAACAAAGTAGATTGTGTGTAAGCCACTGATGCTCAAAACAACAACCAATACTAACGATCTGGTGATGAACGGTGACTAATGGTGATGAGCTGTGACGAACGGATGCTTTCCCCTGTTAATCTCGACTAACAACACCACAAAAATAACGAAACAAAAATTCTAATAAAAAACAAGTCGTGATGGTTGCTGGTGGTCAAGTTTTGCTTCTTCAGGTTCGTTGGTGGTGATACGTGAAAGGAAGGGGATGAAGGCGACGATACATAATCTTATATACACATATATACACGTTTAAGGTTTTTTTGGTCAAAGTTGCTGGGCCCCAGTTGAGCTGTAGGCCTCCCAATTCTTCCCCACTTTAAGAAAATTCATCCTCGAATTCAATATTCCCACATGAACTTCATTCTCGTCCTCAAAAAGCTCTGAGTAGTCTTCCTGCTTATCTTCACACTCCCATGACATCTCTTAAACCCCATCTCTTTCCCAACAAACTTGAAAGGGCTTAGCTTTTTTTCCTCGAGAACTAGTTTCTCTGCGACTTACAATTGATACCAGTTTTCCTTTTACCGATAAGTGTAACTTGAGGTCCTCTGGTGGCTGCGAAATAATAAGCTCTGGTTCTGTGACTACTTTTCGAAGCACAAATATATGAAACACATCGAGGGAATGCTTTTAATTCCTCAGGTAGGTCCAAACGATAAGCCACAACTATAACTCTCTGTATAATAAGGTAAGGTCCCATGTACCTTAGCTTAAGCTTCCCTCTTTTAGCACAACAGGTCAAATCTTTGAACATTCTCATTTTCAAGTACACCAAGTCACCAACAGCAAATTCCAAATATTTTCTCCTTTTGTCGACGTAACTCTTCTGACGATCATGAGCCTTCTTTATTCTTCTTTTAACAATCTCTACTTGCTCGGTTGTCTCTTGAATTATTTATGGCTTAATGTCTTGGTGCTCTCCCACTTCTGTCTAACGAAGCGGTGTGCGACAAGACCATCCATAAAGAGCATCAGATGGTGGCATGCTTATGCTCGAATGATAACTGTTGTTGTATACAAACTATACTAAAGGTAAATATTTTTCCCAACGTCCTCCCTAGTCTAGCATACAAGAAAGCATATCCTCCAATGTCTGAATTGTCCGCTCTGATTGACCATCTTTCTGAGGGTGATTTGATGTACTCATATGCACTTTAGTTCCCAATGCTTTCTGAAATGTTCTCTAGAACAATGATGTAAACTTTGTATCACTGTCAGAAACAATACTCACTGGAACTCTGTGACGTTTCTCTATCTCATCAATGTACTTCTGAGCTAAGCGTTCAGCCGTGTCCTTTTTATTCACTGCTAGAAAATGAGCTGACTTTGTAAGTGGGTTCGAAATTACCTAAATTGAGTCTCGCTTACTTGCTGTCATTGGAAGCTCAATCACAAAATCCATAGTCACCATATATCCCATTTCCATTCTGGTAATTTTAAACCCTGTAAAAGTCCACTTGGAACTCTATGTTCAGCTTTTACCAATTGACAAGTCGTGCACTTCGCTACCCAATCTGCAACATCTCGCTTCATTTTATTCCAATGATAGTACCTTTTCAAGTTCCTATACATCTTGGTAAAACCGGCATGAATGGCAAAACGCGACTGGTGCACGTGCTTCAAGATCTCTTCCTTTAGATCTTTATTGTCTGGAACGCACACTCGACCTTTGAGAACGAATGTTCCATTTTCTAGGGTGTGGTAACCCCCAACTTCAGTTTCCACTGATTTTCTTAGGTCAGCATCTTCCTTTTGCGCCTCACGAATTCTCCATAATAAATCAGCTTGGTTTACCGCTTTCAAGCCCATTACATCTTCATCAACAGAGACTTCACAAATGTTAAGACTCGATAAAGTCGAAACAAGCTCCTCCACTTCTTTTGTTCCATGCACATCACCTCTTCTCCTACTTAGTGCATTTGCTACTTGATTAGCTTTTCCTGGATGATAAACAATATCCAAATCATAGTCTGCAAGCAACTCAACCCATCTCCTCTGTCTTAAATTTATATCCGCCTGAGTGAATATATACTTCAAATTCTTATGATCAGTAAATACCTCGACCTTCTCCCCATATAAGTAGGCTCTCCAAACCTTAAGCGCAAAAAAAACTACAGTTAACTCCAAATCGTGAGTAGGATAATTGATCTCATGCTTCCGCAATTGCCTCGATGCATATGCAATAACTTACCTTCTTGCCTAAGTATGCATCCCAGACCGGCTCCTGATGCATTTCTTTACAAAACATTAGGTACTCTGACCTTTGGTAATACCAACGCATGCGTCTGAGTTAAATGCTCTATTAACTTTTCAAAACTCTTCTCACAAGCTTCTGTCCACTCAAAATTTTCTTCCTTACACGTCAATTGAGTCAATGGTTTAGCTACACTTGCAAATCCCTCCACAAATTTTTGGTAGTAACCAGCTAATCCCAGGAAACTATGGACCTCTCTAGCATTCTTGGGTATAGGCCAATGAGTGATAGTCACGATCTTCTCTGGGTCAACAACTACTCATGCCTCAGAAACAAAGTGGCCCAAGAATCCAATCTGCTTTTGCAGAAACTGCATTTCGCCATCTTAGCAAAAAGCTTCTGATCTCGCAATGTCTACAACATTATCCTTAAGTGCTTAGCATGCTCTTACTTACTCTTAGAGTAGATCAGAATATCATCGATAAAAAAATGACGACCTTGTCCAAAAACTCCTGAACACGTTATTCATAAGCTTCATAAAATCAAAGCGCTTTAACTCCATTTCAACAAAGTTTCCTCGCAACTCTTCTCCTTCTATCATCACATGAACATCTTGGTAGGTCCTTGATGATCCTACTAGTTGTGGTCCTGCGATTTCAATTCTCCTCCGCTTCTTTGTAAAACCGATCTTGGAATTCCAATTTCTTGCCAAATTGGGGCTCATAAAACAATTTGTAGCTCTAGTGTGAAATATAGAATAGGCTGCAACTCCTCCAATAAAAACGGATCCTACATAGGTTGTTAAACTAAGGAACCAACTAACACAAAATGACCACATAGAAACTAACAACCAAGAGGACAAAAACAACTTTTGATGGAAAGTTACCGGCGATCGGTTCTGCGCCATCCTGGTTTGCTACTTCATACAATCGAGGTCCAACTGCATGCCTCTTGAGGGGTCGCGGCAAAATTCCTCGGTTCTTATTTTCATGTTGTCCTCGCGCCATTTGTGTTGTGCACTCCCGTGCAAAGTGACCCCATTGCCCACACTTCCTACAAGTATCCACACCCTCTGGACAATTCTGTCTGATATGACCAGATTTTCCACGCTAGAAACACTTGCCTGCATCCATCCAACATACTCCTCCATGCTTCATGTTACACCTGGTACACTTTGGGTAATGGTTTTGACCTGATCCTACATAACGGTTATCCCGTGTCCGCTTTTGTGCCTCCGCTCCGCTAGGTGTTCTTGTTTAGGTGCTCTTGACGTCCCTAGCTTCCTTCTCAAGTCCCTTCTCCATCGTAGCACCCTGCTCAACTAGCTCAACCATTCTAGTGAATCCTCTGATAGAGTGACGATTACGAATATTAGCCCGCAATCCTCTCATGAATATGCTAATCATCTCATGCTCTCCATACTCCCTCACAGTGAACCTGCTTAGACGATTAAACTCATCGTCATACTCTCAAATAGTCTAGGTGCCCTGACGAAGGTCTAAAAACTCACATTCCAGCTGATCCATAGCGTCCTGAGGGAAGTACTTCTTACTGAACTCCTCTAAGAATTCCTCCCATGTAGGCACATAACCAACATGCAAGCTCCTCTCAACATTTCTCCACCAATTGTCTGCAATTGGTGGTGGATACACAGGTCAATTCAAAATCTCCTACATCATATTTTGGATATCCTGCATCTCCTCACGAGTTGCAGCAATTGCTGTTGTACGAGCTGCTTCATGAATCTCTACTGCTTGTTGCTGACCTTGTCCAACAGCTGGTGCATCCCCTACTTGGTTCGCCATATGGTACGCAAACCGTCGTACTCCTATTCTTGGTGGCATGCTCTACTCACACAAGATCGAACATCAGAACCATTATAAAAACAAATCAAACTTATAAAACAACTCTAAACGCATGTCTCGCTCCTTTGCTGTTTTTTTTTTTTTTGGAAAAGTCCCCATTCTCCTTTCTCAAAAGCAAAAAACAGTTTTTTACAATGTTTTTCACAAATGTAGCCTTGCGGGTCAGAACCGGCTTGGCTTTAACCTCTGCTCTGATACCAATTTGTAACACCAGTCTTTCTGATTACTTGAGACAGCGTGCGACTTACTTTACTAAGTCTTTCCTCTAGTTTACCCTTTTATAAAACTCGGTTACTTACTTCATAGTGTTTCTGAAAACCTTCCTTTATTAAAAGCTTAAAAATAACTTGTCTCAATAATCCCATAAACTAGCTAAGATTCGTCTAATAAGCATCATTAAATCTGAGTCTTAAAAGATAATAAATAAACGATAAATTCTAGTAACCCAAGTTTCCCGAAATACACCATAAACGAGACGGACTTGCGGATCTACTCAAGATTATCACCCTCACCTGAGGAAAAAAAAAGAGAAGGGGTGAGTAAGGAATTACTCAGTAAGAGGATCCTTTCCGTCATAAGGAGAAGAAAATTACACAAAAGTAACTTTAAACTACAAACATTAATCACATAAAAATAGACACAACCAGCATATAGTCCACATCTCTATGCAACCTATAACACACAAAATTTCCTTCTCGTTCGCAGCAAGAACTTCACCTCACAACCAGGTTCGATCATCTCTCATGACCTTTGAACCTATCTAGTTCCACTAGACTCGTCAGTCTATTATTGAGCTACAAAGAATCTGTCAATTCAATGCAGACCATTTCAACTTTTTACACTATTCATCATCCAAAGATGGTAATCTCATTTCCACATAAACATATCATATCATAATGTATCATGTCTTTGACACTATTCTAATCACCTAATAATATTCAAACATTCACCAATTATCAGTGTTACTTAACAATTTATCACTAATTCGCAAGCAAGTCTAATCCTATGTAAGAGAATCATGAAGCATAAAGATAGAACATGTAATTGCATCTCCGCATATCACACCCTCACCTATATTTTGTTAGACACAAGGATTAGAAGAGAAAGGGTTGGAATCGGCTTTGCTAAG
This sequence comes from Crucihimalaya himalaica, assembly GCA_004349715.1. Lineage (NCBI taxonomy): Eukaryota > Viridiplantae > Streptophyta > Magnoliopsida > Brassicales > Brassicaceae > Crucihimalaya > Crucihimalaya himalaica. Next base: position 135,877 of record SMJT01000136.1, read on the forward strand.
ATCTGAAACTTGCAGCACAAGAAAACAGCACAATAACAAATTAGGGTTTCTGGTTTTTAACAGAACCGATGATTCTTGGTCAGTAGGAAATCAACGTGGCGACCAGCTGTACCTTTTCCGGCGAGTTCGACGGCTCAAGTGGCTTCCACGACACTCCTTCTATAGTAAACCACTGTCTATCTAGGTTATAATTCACTAGTATGGTCCGAATTCCTTACCAAAAACCCTAACTTGAATCTGAAACTGTTTTCTGACACTTAGTTAAAATTTGGGTTATAAAAATAATTAGTTTTTGCCAACTTTGAACTTGATTTGCAGATGGCGTATACCTCTGATTGACAAACCGTAAAGTGATATGGATTTTTGGCAATGAGATCGGTCTAGATCAGTAAAGAACTCTTTCTAAATCCTTCAGATCCAATCAGAAACGGCTCACCAAAACCCCTACTTGGACATATTCAATCTTTCCCTTATTTTACCATAACACAAAGTAGATTGTGTTGTAAGCCACTAATCCTCAAAACAACAATCAATACTAACATGGGAACATATTGATCTATGGTTAGGATTCCTTACCTAACAATCCGGTGATGAACGGTGACGAACAGTAACGAACGGTGACGAACAATCCGGTGATGAACGGATACATTGGTTCCATAGAGCAGATTTCCTTTTCCCCCACAACAACTTCTTCCTCTGAATACCAATCCAGTAGCTGATACCTAGTTCCTTCTTTGCTTACATCACTGGTCTCAGATACAGAGATATCATCACCCTGGTTCTTAAAAAGAAAAATAACTCATTGTTAACAACATTCAAATTAGAATCATCAAAAACAAGGGTGAAACTTAACTTACGTTTTTCCCTCTACCTAAGTAATTCTTCACTACATTCTGCAAGTCTTCAAGCTTGCTGAGTAATTCCCCTTGTGTTTCTTCAAGCTTCACCACATGTGAGTCCCTAGCCTGTAGGAATGCTAGCTTGGTAGTTATAACCCCTCAGCCTAACCCTCTAATCCTCCCAGGTTTGTCTTTCCCTAACACTTGACTCACAACATCTTCTCTAATATTATTACAAGAATTGGGGCTTACTTCACTATCAATGGACTGTATTATTCCTGATACAAGTATTCGAACAGCATGAGAATAAGCTATACAATAAAAGCCTTAAAAAGAAATTGGATAACTTCTTACTATAGTCTGAGCAAATTCTGGCCTCACAGGTCTCCCACCTGAAGCGTGTGTCCTGCTACTCAGACCTTACTTCTAGTCACCTTAGAAGGGTTAGAACTTTTTTTTTTTCTACAAGTAACAAAAATTATTTAATACAAGTATATGAAATACTTCAATATACATAAACAATACATAAGCCCTTCTCAATTCCCTGTATTTGTCACTGTGTTCCTACAAAGCAATCTGTGAATAAAGAAAATAAATTAGAATCTTCATATCACATGACAGTAAACATGAATATACACAATTATACATGAATAAAGAAAATAAACATACACAACCTTAACATTTGAGCTAGTCCTACTCTTCACCCAATTTTCCATGCTGTCATAGACTTGATGTTACTCAAGGGGACCAAGGAAGGAGGAGAGTGTTACTGATCCACTTCTCACATGATCACCCGTAGATGGGAATTCAACATCTACCTTGTCATCATGGTGTGTAGCAACTCTGCGCATCTTAGTTGGTCCACTGGTTTTTTTTTCTTGCCTTCTGCCAGCTGGGGTTCAACTTCTTCAGTGGAAGGCTGAACAGTTTCTTCTTCAACAGGATGGGAGACATCTTCTTCATCTCCTTCTTCTTGGTGATCTACTTCTTTTTCTTGTTGTTTATCTTCCTTTTCTTAATCTTCACCTCTTTACAATACCTCAGCGACAGGTTGTACAATTGCTTGAATATCTTATCCAGTTTCTTAAACATCTTGATTCCCACCAGCTAACTCATGATCAACTGGTTCACCCTCATCCACATTCTTCTCTGGCTCAATGCCATTATGACATGGTGCACCCTCATCCACAGTCTTCTCTGGCTGAATGTGAACATTTTTGACTATTTTCTTGCGTTTATTGGTTATCTCTCAACCGGAGGACTGATTTCTCTGCCTTGTTGTCGCTTACTGTGGCGTGGGATGTTCTGTATTTGCTTAGACATGTTGGATCACTTGAAACACAACCAATTTTAAAACTAATCATTAAGACACATGTAATGAAAAGTGCAATGCAATGAACTCTAATCTACTATGCATCCTATCTCTATTAGTCTGCTACTAAGACCTCTTCACAAACAGAAACCCTCATCATCAGAAGATTAATTTCCAAAATCTTAAACTTCTGAGATGGATACTGGTACAACATTTAACTCCTCTTCTGTCTCGAACGCATGACACCCCCTAGGTGGCGCCCTCATGACTACATGCCAAGGAGAGGAGTCATATTCTCTGGAGTAAAACACTCGTTTAGCTTAGGAAGCCATAATATAAGGATCTTGGAGAAATGCATATTGGTTTAAATGGAGGTTCACTAGAGTTAAGCCTTCTTCTTCTTTCACATCATTCCCTTTGTTGGCTCACTTATAATTAATTATCAGGACCTGATATATCATGGTTTTTACCCTTTTTAAGCCATGATATAGGTCTTGTTTTCAGAGTCCTTCTAGTGTTTTTGTAGTCTTTTTGAGTCTTTTCAGGTGTTAGCACGTTTGGAGCTTAATTAGAGCTTTTAGAGTACTCTGGAGCTTTTTGGCGTCCGTTGAATAATTTCCCACTGATGGATTGAGCTCAAACTTGGATACAAGACAGATCAATGATTAGCTTTCATTTGGAAGTAGTTTGAGGCCATTCTAATGGTGCGATCAAAATTTATGCCAGTTTTCGTGAAGATAGTCCAGTCTGGCGAGCACAGAGTCCTGGTGTCGACCGACACCAACCCAGTATCGATCGACACCGACTGCAGGAAAAAGGAAACACATGATTTTACAAGTTTGAAGATTCTGCAACTTGGCCCAGAGGATTCTATTATTTACAATTAAGCCCAAAACGTGTTTTAGCATTATATTTAGGGTTTTAAGCCACTTTTAGGAAGACTGGATTTAATTCATTATTCGGGTTTTGAGAGAGGGAGAGAAGTCAAAAACTCTATTCCTGAGAGAGAAGATTTTGAACCCTTGTTACTCTTTACTCTACTCTTTTATGCAATCTATTTTATTCATGATGTTTGCTTCATTCACCATGTCTGAGTAGATTCCTTGTTAGGTTTAGGGTTATTCAAAGGTGTTTGATGAACTGTTAGGTTGATCTGAATTGATAGGAGAGATTCAATAGAGTTCTTCATCTAGACTTGTGATTACTGCTGATTCTAGCTTCATGACCTAGAATCTGATCTTAGGTTGTTTGATTGGCACGAAAGTGTGATTGATTGCCTGAACTAGTGTTAGATGAGCAAAAGACCTATTCGCAAAGAAATTTGGTTTAGGATTTTGTGAACAATTGAACCTGATCATTAATGCTTGTTTGAATTCATAGGATTTGCAAAGAAATTTGGAATTCTAGGTTTAGACATAGATAATCTTCGCAACGACGGTTGGTTGATTTTACATTTGTGTTTCAAGTTCAAGAACAGTGATTAATATCCTCCTGACATTCTATTTGATCTACAATTCTGATTTACCGGAGAATTTCCCTAGGCTTAGCGTTTTTCCTCCAATGATTTCACAACTACTTTTAATCGTTTGCTGTTTTCAATTACATTGGTTTTGCTTAGCTTAATTCATATTCTATAATCTATTGAGTGATTTCTTAAGTTTTTGTGGTTCGACCCCTACTATACTGCAGCTACTGCTTTAGTACTCTTAGGGTATTATATTTGAGCATATCAAATTTTGGCGCCGTTGCCGGGGACTCTAAATTCGCCATTAGATTTTAGATTAGAGTTTCGACTAAGTTGGTCGGTATCGATCGATACCCAGCTGGTATCGGTCGATACTCGTCGTATTTTTATTTTATTTTGTTACTTACGTGTTTTTGACTCTTGTGTTTCAGGAAATCATTGTCCCTCAAGCTCTTGTTGACGTGCGAGCTGCGCGCGGGAACGAGGGGAACGTTGTGGTTAATCGTGCTAGGACGATTGGTGATTACAACAGGCCTGATCAGTTCTATGATAATCGAGCAGCGATTCGTGTTCCTGCGTTTCAGAGGAATGACTTTGAGCTAAAACCTGCATACTTCACTCTTGTGGGTTAGCATCTTTTTCATGGTCTTCCTCATGAACACCCTATGGATCACATTGATAGGTTTGAGGACTTGGTCACTAGCATCAAGTACAATGGAGTGTCCTATGATTTCCTCTTCTGTAAGCTCTTCCCATACTCTCTTGGTGGGGATGCAGCTTACTGGCTGAAGCAGTTACCTCCGGGATCGATGAGCACCTGGGAAGAGACGAAGAACGCATTTCTGAACAAGTTCTACGACGATCCGAGATCCGAGGAGTTGAGGATCAAGATCTTCCAATTCTCTCAGGGAGCAACAGAGGCGTTTAAGGCTCTGCTTGGGTGAGATTCAGATCCTATCAGAGAGATTGTCCACATCACGGGTTCTCACAGGTACAGTTGCTGGGTATTTTCTTCAGAGGGATCGATTGGAGGTATCAGATGGCTCTTGATGCTGCGAGCAATGGTAATTTCAACACGAGATATCCTGATTATTCTTATGTTTTTATCGAGAACTTGGTGTCTAGTAATAGCACCAAGAATGCAGATTACGAGCGGAAGAAGCAGAACGAGAACATTGATGGTTCGCAGATTGATGAGGTGCATACGAAACTGGATTCAGTGCATAATCTTTTGATGGCTAAGCAGAAGGCTGTACACTTTGCTGATAAGGTAGAGATTGTAGATGAGGTTAAAGCAGAAGATGTTAATTACATTGGTGGTACTGGTTTTCAGAATCAGCAGTATCAGTTCAACAACAACCGAGGATTCAAGTCTGATTTCAGAGCAAATTCCTTTGCCCAGAAACCGATGCAGAGCAGCGCCTACGTGAGTTCATCTTACCAGTCTCCGCCGCCTAAGACTCAGGAGAGTAAGGTTGAATCCATGCTTTAACAGATCCTTGTTGGACATCAGAAGATGACTGTTGATTTTAATGGGAAGATGGACGCCATGTACACTGATTTGAATGGAAAGATTGAAGCTCTTAGCTTTCATCAGAAGATGCTTTAAACTCAATATGCTCAGACATCAGCAGCTGTCAAGGGAAAGATGGTTCAATCACAGCATGACTACGTCAATGCAATCACCACCAGAGGTGATTTTGAACCTGATCGTCAGTGTCGACCGACACCAACTCAGTGTCGACCGACACCAACCCATTGTCGACCGACACCACCCAGTGTCGATCGACACTAGTGCATATACTTTCATCGAGCGACACCACTACCAGTGTCGATCGACACCAAGCTTGGTAGCAACTCCGAGCATCTTAGTTGGTCCGCTGGTTTTTTTTTCTTGCCTTCTGCCAGCTGGGGTTCGACTTCTTTAGTGGAAGGCTGAACAATTTCTTCTTCAATAGGATGGGAGACATCTTCTTCATCTTCTTCTTCTTGGTGATCTACTTCTTTTTCTTGTTGTTTATCTTCCTTTTCTTCATCTTCCCCTCTTTCCAATACCTCAGCGACAGGTTGTACAATTGCTTGAATATCTTATCCAGTTTCTTAAACATCTTGATTCCCACCAGCTAACTCATGATCAACTGGTTCACCCTCATCCACATTCTTCTCTGGCTCAATGTCATTATGACGTGGTGCACCCTCATCCACAGTCTTCTCTGGCTTAATGTGAACATTTTTGACTATTTTCTTGCGTTTATTGGTTAACCTCTCAACCGGAGGACTGATTTCACTGCCTTGTTGTCGCTTACTGCGGCGTGGGATGTTCTGTACTTGCTTAGACATGTTGGATCACTTGAAACACAACCAATTTTAAAACTAATCATTAAGACACATGTAATGAAAAGTGCAATGCAATGAACTCTAATCTACTATGCATCCTATCTCTATTAGTCTGCTACTAAGACCTCTTCACAAACAGAAACCCTCATCATCATAAGATTAATTTCCAAAATCTTAAACTTCTGAGATGGATACTGGTACAACATTTAACTCCACTTCTGTCTCTAACTCATGACACGCCCTAGGTGGCGACCTCATGACTACATACCAAGGAGAGGAGTCATATTCTCTGGAGTAAAACACTCGTTTAGCTTAGGAAGTCATAATATAAGGATCTTGGAGAAATGCATATTGGTTTAAATGGAGGTTCACTAGAGTTAAGCCTTCTTCTTCTTTCACATCATTCCCTTTGTTGGCACACTTACAATTAATTATCGGGACCTGAAACATGTGATAGTCCAGCAGAATGATCTGTTGTATGACTCCATAGTAGGCAACTATGTCTATTGTATGACTAGTATCTCGTACACTAGACCTACACATAGTGAAAGCTTCATATGTTACTCCACTGTTTTGAGTCTTCCGCATCACGTCCTCAGTGTCAAATGGATGTTCATTAATTATGTATCACTTATAGGTTTGTGCAATGTATCTTGGTCCAAATGCTAACCATCTCAACTTTCTTGAATGATCCTTTGAGTTAACAGAGATTTAATGAAAAAATCAATGGACAAATGAAAAAAGAATCAGAATCAGTGAATCAATAAACGAATAAATTAGAAAAGTTAATAAGTATTTTGTTACCTTCTCCTTTACCCAGTTTGAAAACCGATCTCCATGAAATTCCCATAACAAAGTTTCATTTTTTGCACATCTGATATCAGTAGCTTGCAATTCTTCCAAATGCATAATGTCACAACAATTTTCATTAAGTTTGTTTCAATGCTTTCAAACCAAAAGTCAAAAATGATATGTAATTTTAAGTTATAACTCTGAAATAGAGATGAACTTACTCAACATATGAATTCATTACATCCATGTTCATTAAGACGTATCGATGCGCTATGTCTCACTGTTTATCTGTAAGTGAAACTTTCTGACATATGTTTAATGGGCGGCCTTCAAGAATGATCTCATCTGCCTTAGCAACATCTTCATTACGGTTTACTGCTTCTTGAACTCATACATAATTTTGTAGAAATTCTAAACATAAAGCAATACATTCTCCAACTAAGTATCCCTCTACCATACAAGCTTCTGGCCATGCATAGTTTTTTACATATCCCTTGAGTGTTTTCATGTACCTACAACTCAATTAGATAAAAACTTAGTCAAATGTTTGTAGCAACACATCTGATATCATCATAAACAACAAAATAAGATCGTTCAAAGGAATACATCCATCTAATGTGTACAGGGCAACCCAATCAAGCCTCCCTTGATAGATGTATAAGAAGGTGGAACATGATATCAAACAGTGATGGAGGAAAAAACCTCTCCAGCTGGCACAATGTCTTTACAATCTCAGACTCCATTAACAACAACTTCTCTGGCTCAATCACACGCTGACACAATCTGTTGAAAAAGTTGCATACTCTACTCACTGCAATCCTAGGTCCTTTCGGCAGCAAGTCTTGGAGAGCAGCAGGCAATAAATTTTGCAGTAGGACATGATGATCATGAGACTTCAAGCCACCAATTACAGGTGGTACTACTGTAACGCAATTGACTATATTAACAGCATATCCATCAAGGCCTCTAAATTTTGATAACCTCTTGCAGAATCTCTTTTTTCTTCCTTTGACATCTAATAAGCAGCTGGATGTAAGTTTTGTTTCTTTCCCCATTGCTCTATGTGTAAGTTTCTTCGGATCCCCATGTCTTCTAAATCTCTCTGTGCATTCAAGCCATCTTTTGATTTGCCACTTTGCATCAACATAGATAATATGGCATCAGACACATTCTTTCCTACATGCATCACATATATGTTGTGACGCACCGGCATATCCTAAGACAGAATACACAAAATTAGTTACTAGAGTTCAAGTTACTTTATTTGAGCACATGTGAAGAAAGTACTAACCTTCTAGTAAGGTAAATCGAAAAGAATAATGGACTATTTCTTCTATCTCCATAGATCAATGTCTTCTGCAGGTTCTTCTTGTTCCAGAACCTCATCTTCACAAAAATCTGTTTTTTTTCTTTTACTTTTCAGCTCTTGTTTAAATCTTGTTTGCAGTCCCTTCCTCCACAGTGTTGTCAAACCATGCTCTTCTGCGTCTATAAACATGCCTAGGACTGAGCCTCTTCCTATTGCCCATGTACACATGATTTCTACTCAACCTCAACCACCTAAAGGGTGTATTTTTTTTACAGACGATACAAGCTTGTTTTCCTTTCACTTTACAACTAGCTAAGGTCCCTAATGCTCGACGATCACTAATACTCCACAATAATATAGCTCTAAGTGAGAAGTTCTCCTTCATGAATGAGTCATACACCTCAAGACCTTCATTCGACAAATCCTTTAAATCATCGACTAATGGTACTAGGTAGACATCAATGTTGTTGCTCGGTGCAGTTGGTCCAGGGATCAACATAGTTAACATTATGTTCTCTGCTTTCATACACATTGTCAGAGGCACGTTGTAGTTTACCACCTGTACAAGCCAAGTATTGTACTTGGTGTTCTGAATCGAGAAAGGATTCATCCCATCTGTAGATAGACCGAGCCAAATGTTTCTTGGTTTAGCAGCAAATTGAGGCCATTTTGAATTAACTTGGGCTCAAGTTAACGAGTCTACCGGGTGCCACATTGTACCATCTAAACTAGCATTCTTGAAATGCCAATGCAAATCCTCAGCCATCCTTCTTGATCTAAACATCCGTTTGAATATTTCCTTGATGGGGAAAGACCGAAGTACCTTAGCTGGAATCCCTTTCTTTTCCTCACATGTGTGCTTATCCCTTTTCCATCCCAAAGCACTACATCTTGGGCAGCTTTCCTTATCATTATATTGCTTCCGGTAAAGAATACAATCATTCTTGCATGCATGAATGACATCATACCCAAACCCAAATATTTTTAAGAATTTCTTCATCTCATCTATAGATTTTGGAAGAACATTGTCTCCAGGCAGCATGTCATGAATTAGAGTCAGAAGTTGATCAAAGTAGTTCTCTGACATCCCACTCTTCACTTTTATGCGATATATCCCCATAATTGCATAAACTTTAGTGTAATTAGGACAACTTGAATACTGTGGATTTTTAGCATCCTTTAACTTCTTCCTAAACTCAGATTCTTCTTTACTTTTATTATCCTCAGGCTGATCTTCATTTTGATTTCCGGACTGTGGATTCCCTTCACCCTAAAAAAAAAGTTGTTCTAAGCAAGTAATAAGCTTCAAATTCAAAACTGGATCATCAGCTGTCTTCTTATTCCTTAACTCGCCATGCTTACTCCAACATGTATACCTCTTGTACTTTTTATCCATACCCCTAAGAACAAGATGATCCAATATTGTTGCTATAGGCTGATGGCATAAACTGTGGCAATTAATGCAGGGACAGAACATATCTTCAGGATTACCCAAACGTTGTGCTGATCTGTACACAAAAGAACTTGCTCCTTGCTGATACTCAAGGCTGTTCCTGTAAGTTAATAAACATTTGATAGTTCAATACAGTTTGGAAAAACATTTCTATTTAATAAATAAATGCAAATAACATACAATTCAATACCTTGGAAGCCAAATCCAAAACTTGTCCATGTCACAACAACACCCCAGCTCCACGAGACATACATACATATAACATAAGATTTTCATAGATAAGACATTCAAATATGTAAAAACAAAAGAGAATAAGAAGATTGAATGAATTCCCGACCCTAGTTTAGACACTCAATAACATAACCCCAAACAACAATAAATCAACTATTAAAGCAACATGACAAAAAATTCATGGAAGAAAGGAAAACAAAAAAATAGAAATCATACTTCATAAACTAATAAGCTACCTGCTGTAATGCAAGCTGAAATTGTCACTCAAGCTTTAAGACCGAAAGCTCCCTACGATATTGGAAAAACTAGCTTCAATAGTTGATAGAAAAAATTAAACCCAAATCGAAAACATAATTTGAAACTCCAAATCGAGAACCCAGATTGAAACCCCAAATCGAAAACCCTAACAATTTCACATACCTTTAATTGAAGCAGAAAAGGCAAATTTTTCTTGCAAACGAGGATAATAATTGATTCAAATCAGTTACAAACACTACAGTAAAAGAGGGTATTAATCGCGTCCAAAAACCGCTATTGAAAGATACAATAGCGTTAACTAATGTGCTATGTTATGACCCGCGATAATAGGTGTTCCAGGTAAGATAGCGTTTATGTTAAGTGCTATTGTCTTTTTGTTAAACATAGCGGTTCCCCAGGCGTCATGTTATATTATATAATAGCATTATATTTTGTTTTGAAAGATATTATTTATAGCGTTTTGTTAGATTTACTATAGCTTTCCGTAAACGTTAGTATTTTGTAAGTTAAGGCGAAAACTTGTATTTGTTATAGCATTTTTAAGTTCTATGGAAAGCGTTTGGCTTTCCTTCTATAGCTTTCAAATTTTGCAATTGATTCAAGCAATTGTTAAAAAAAAAGTCGTGGATATTTTAATTTCAAAAATTTGGTTTTATTTTCAATTTATGTCTGGATTAGTGTTTTTGTTTTTTGGTTTAATATTTTTTGTGAGATTCAAAATTATATTTATATATTATATTATATATATTTTAATAAATTTGAGAGCATGATAGGAAATAACTATATATATATATATATATACACATACATTGAATGTAAAAAATATCATATATATCATTCAAATCCATAATTTAAATACAAAGTTTACACATCTCTTGTTTGTTTGGCTTTAAATCGTATAAATTATCTAGGTCCACTCCTCCAATGGCTTTAGGCTTCTTCGATACCAGCAACTGTTTCCAAATAACCACATCTTGGATCATACTAGCAGCAATCTATAGAAATAGAAGAAAAAATAAAAATTTAGGTTATTGAAATAACAGACGAAGACATACGAACACAAGTTTGTAGACAATACCGCACTAAATTCAGATTGCCAAGAGCATATTACGATTTGCGATTTGCCAAATATCTGATGGAATGAACAATAAAACTCACTTGTACGATTTGCAGAAGAAGTATCGAGCAGATCTGAGTGGTTGGGGTTCCATTAGCAAATCCACACTCTTTACATAAGCAGATCTGATTGCTGAAAGCAAATAAATATATTAATTGTGAGATGACAGAGGTAAAGAGACGAGAAGGGGTGGAGAAAATCTTGACATTAACTGAGACCGGAAGCAAAAGATTAGCAGAGAGTTACGGGCTGGTTGAGGCAGGTTGCTTCGATGGAAAGTTTTATTGTTGACTTTGTTAATAAGAAATCTAGGGGAGAGCTGCGATTGAAGAAGGATGGGAGAAATGAAAAGTTTTGTTGACAGGTTAAAAGGAAAATGGGAGAGATGCGAGGGAAGAAGGATGGGAGAGAATGAGTGTGTGTCCCCCTCCCCGACTAGGGTGAAGGTTTTTTCGGGATAAAGGGATGGGGAATGATCTGACGGTGTGAGATGTGCCACGTAACCGATCCGAGTGATCTCTTTCCATTGGGCCACGGCTTCTGAGAGATTTCTTTTTGTTTTTATGCCCTTTTAAAATGTTTTATGCATAATAATAAAACTTTTTATATTACTGATTTTATAAATATTATTATTTTCATAATTCTAATTTTTTGTAGGATTTTTCAAAATTTTAAAAAAAATTAAAACCAAAAAAAAAAATCAACATTATAAACCGTTAACCCTAAACCCCAAACCCTAAAACAAATACCCTAAACCCTATTCCCTAAACAAATCTTGAAAACTAGTTTAATTTTTTTTTATAAAACAAAATTAATATATGGATTATGTAATACATTTGAGAAATTGTTATATGTTTGAGACTATAATATTTTTGTTTTTTTTCTATTATATTATATATTTTTGTATATTATTTTTGTTTTTGAGGAATTGTTGTATGTTTGAGACTTTAATATTTTTGTTTTATCGAATTATTACTCTAGTATATGTTTAAAACTTGTTCCTATAATTTATTGTTTTAAAATAATTTTAATAACTATGATATTATGTAATTCGAAATTTGTGTTGTGTATTGTAATATGTAAAACAATGTCACATTAAGAAAACGCATTATTGATCGAATTACAAGGAAACTGATATGTTTTTAACAGTGATTCAAGTAGTACTTAAAAAAACAAATCACAGCAACATGATTTAAATTCTTAGTTTTAGAGAACCACAAGATTATCATTAGGCCAAGCCACCATACTGCCTACTGCATCGGAAATGTACTTGATTTCTGAATTTTGTCTCCACACAGGTGCATTATCGATCTTTGAAACTTCTACCCAGACCTTGCTCTCATTATCACCTAAGGGGACAAAATGAACAACATCTGTTGCATTAGTTGAACATATTCGGCCTCCTGCGACTCTTTTTCCTGAGTTTTTGCAATCTAATAAGATGCACTTCTTCTTTGCAGATTTGCTAGTACTGGTGCTGTTACTTGCACTCTAACACACAAAAAATAAAGGTTCCCAAGTGAGACATTCCTCAAAATGTCATAATATTAATTTGATAGATGCACAAAACAGTAGGAAAATTTACCGGTCTTGATCTGATCACTGACTCATCCCGTTCAGTTGATCTTCTCATTGGTTCCTCCTCTGATTCAGAGACCTCAGCCTTTTTAATCTTACTAATCAACCATGGGATCTTTTCATTAAGTGTATCACCTATCACTTTCATTACTCCAACTGGTCTCCACATAAAAGAGTCAGGTTTTATCACTTTCGTCACCCTCATTATTGCAGCATGTGGACCCAAACGAAGACCATCAATAACCTCAAATTGGTCAGTTGAACATATTACACCCTCTCCAATGACATCAGACGAATTCCAGTGATATATTAAGTACCTCTCACTACATGCCTACAAAGTTTTGTATTTATAATTACTAACTGACATTGAAAAGGTTACAAAAAAAATTAATAAAACTTGCTTGTGATCCAGTTGTATTTTGCGAGGCAGTAGGTGAGTCCAAACTAATTCTATCAGATGGCCAAGGAATGTTTTTCCCAACAGCTTCTTGAAGAGAATAAATATCAGATGTAGGCCTAAAGACAGTGAATTATGGGTTTAATGCAGTCGTCACAAGAACAGCTCTCGCATCAGGACCAATTTCCTTCCCACCAATCATGTATGTACCCTCAGCAGAACAGAATTCTCCCTCCTTGACAATAACATCTTCATCTGCATACCAATCTAGAAGCTTACACCTAACTCCTCTACTAACCTCACTAACCTCTGAGTGAGAACCCACATCATCACAATTATTCTGAGAATACAAAAAGGAATTAGTAAACACTTACTCGCTGCATCAATCATATGAGAAGTAGGAATGACTTACCTTTTTTGCAGCTAAGCCATTGACAATATTCTTCAAGTTTTCTATCTGGCTTTGTAATTCAGCTTGTGTAGCTTCAAGCTTCTCCACATGCGATTCTCTAGCCTGTAGCAATGCTAGCTTCGTTGCAGTGACCCCTCTGCCCATTCCTCTGACTCGGCCAGGTTTGTCTTTTCCCAACACTTGATTGACAGCATCTTCTCTTATATTATTATAATAACTGGCTGTGGACTCCAATTTGCTATCAATTGATTGTATTTGTGACTGACACAAATAGGAGAACATAAGCTGTCTTAGACAGTGTCTAAATATAAAAGTCATTCCAGCTGATGATGATTCAGAGAATTCTTACTATAGTTTCAGCAAATTCAGGCCTCACAGGTGTCCCATCTGCATGAGTGTGTCCTTTTATCCACACCTTACTCCTAGTGACTTTTTTAGGGTCTGAACTCTTTTTTTTCTACAAATGATGTATCAAGCATTAGGTGAACTCATCTTATTTTTACTTATACACTACATAAAATTAGAGACACATACCATTTCACAAGCTAAGCGAAACATTCCTTTGCGGCTGGTTGTGTTGGGAATCTGAGCCTTCCTCAGTTCCTTGAATCTGTCACTTTTCAGCTACAAAATTAATCGAGTAAATGGCATTACTTACATACAAGGCAAAATATATATTGAACAACATCTTAAGAAAATTAAACTTATATAACCTGAAAAGCTGTGCTAGTCTTGCTCCTCACCCAACTGTTCCATACTGCAATAGATGGGATGTTGCTTGATTTTAACTTAGCTCTCTCTGCATTACTCTTTGTAGCTTTAACGGCTCTAAGAAGTCTTGATTTCCAAGCCCTCCACAAACAACCCATCTGCATCAAAACATCTGCTTTTCTAGGCAGATTTTTCATTTCAAACCTCCCCTGCATCATTTATTTGCAACAGTTAAACATCAACACTTAAAACTATTGTAGCCTTTAAAGATAATTTGTACATATCACAATTTCCTCCCACATTGCGTCCTCTGTCTTCTCATCAAGATTCCTCCAATCATCAAGTAGTACCGGAACATGCTCCCTCACAACAACACCAAGAAATGACGACAATTTTATTGATCCATCTCCAGCATGTTCACCAATCGGTGTGAATTCTACTTCTACCTTGGAGTCAGGGTCTTTTGCCATTTTACGCAACTTAGTTGGTCCTCTCTTTTTCTTGCTTGTTGTGGTTGACTGCTGTGTTTGGCCATCGTCCATTGGCTCAGAGTTTCTTTGACCTTCTACTTGATCAGAAGGCTCCTCAGAAGGTTCAACAGGTTGTTCATCACCAACCAAATTGGCAGCCACTTCTTCTTCAGCAGGTTGTGATTCAGCAGGAACATCTTCAACAGGAACATCTTCAGAAGCAACATCTTCTGCAGCAACACCCTCTTTCTGAACTACTTCTATGCCATCATCTTCTTGAATTCCTTCTAAGTCACAATCTTCCTGAACTTCTGGTAAGTTGTCAGATTTAGTAAGTTCTTCTAAGTCACCATCTTCCTGAACTTCTTTTAAGTTGTCAGATTTAGTAAGTTCTTCTAAGTCACCATTGTCCTGAACTTCTTGTAAGTTGTCAGATTTAGTAAGTTCTTCTAAGTCACCATTGGTAGCCAACCTTTTTGACTTCTTCTTTTTGGGGGACTTTGGCTTCTTCTGTTTGGTAGTAACTTTGGTCTTCAAGCGACTCTGAGCCAAGCTTTGCTGACGGGTAACTCTACCTACTAATCCACCTCTTGTCTTCACCATATTTAATCCTGGTACATGAAACAAAAAGTATAGTGAAAACCACATCATTCTTGTTAAAACTGTAAGTCAACGCACATGGATAAACCACATCATTCTTGTAAAAACTATTATTCTGCCACAATGACTCCTTCACAATCATCTCTAACATAGAAACTCTCGTCATCAGAAGAATATTGATTCCCCAAGTCATTAGCTAGCTGGACTGATAATGGTGCACCAACAAACTCCTCCTCTGTCTCCAACTCGTGATATCCTCTAGGAGGTGCCCTCATAACAACATACCATGGTGAGGAATCCTCCTCTCTCGAATAAAAAACTTGTTTTGCTTGTGATGGGAGTATGTATGGATCTCGGACATATGCCGCTTGGTTCATATGAAGGTTCACAAGTGTGAAACCATCTTCTTCCTTCACTCCATAACCTCTATTGGCCCAATTACATCTAAATAATGGAACTGTGAACATGTGGTAATCTAGAAGTATGATCTCTTTGATCACACCATAATATGTAACTATATCAGCCATTTGCCTTGTATCTCTTGCAGATGATCTGCACATGCTGAAAGCCTCGTAAGTGACTCCACTATTTTGCGTCTTCCGCTTAACGTCATCTGTGTGAAAGCGATGCCCGTTAATAACAAATCCTTTATGAGTTTCTGCAGTATGCCTAGGTCCAAATGCCAACCACCTCAGCTTCGTCGAATGATCCACTGAATTAGAAGGAATCTAATGTCAAAATAACAGTGTTAGTGAGTGAAATTAAATACATTTAAGAAAGTGAAAGTCAAGATTAAACCTTTTTCTTTATCCATTCAGCAAACTGTTCTGTGTGATTTGTCCACAACACAGTTTCATTTCTAGCGCATCGAACATCCTGTGCTTGCAATTCTTCTAAATGCATCCTGTTTTTTTTTAAAAGTAAAGCAGGAATAAGTCATAATTCTAAATGTTAAGTAGAATTGAGAAAAGGTGATTAAACTTACTCTATATAGGGATCCATAACTGCCATGTTCATCAATACATATCTATGTGCTATGTCTCGCTCTTTATCCGAAAGAGTAACCTCTATACCCTTCTGCAGTGGCCGACCTTCAACAACAATTCCTTCTGCCTCAACATCTTCGTTCCGGTTAACAATGTCTTCAACTGGTACATATTTTTGTAGAAACTCTAAGCAGAACGCAATGCATTCTCCAGCCAAATATCCTTTAGCCATACACGCTTCTGGCCTTTGCGTAATTTTTAACATATGCCTTGAGTGTCTTCATGTACCTGTAACTGAATCAACAAACATAATTACAAACACTATATGAGGTAAAACACATCAAATAAAGAAACAAACTAGTGCAAACCTCTCGAACGGATACATCCAGCGAAAGTGAACTGGCCCTCCCAAACCTGCCTCCCTTGCTAAATGTATAGGGAGGTGAAACATGATATCAAAAAGTGATGGAGGAAAGAACCTCTCTAGTTGGCACATCGTCTCCACAATCTCAGACTCCAAGGATATCAGCTTTTCTGGGTCAATGACACGCTGGCACAATCTGTTGAAGTAGTTGCATAATCGAGACACCGCAATTCTAGGTCCTCTTGGCAGCAAGTCTCTTAACGCAACAGGTAATAAATTCTGAACTAGAACATGATGATCATGCGACTTCAAATTACCAATCATAGGAGGATTGACTGATACACAGTTGGCAATATTCCCGCAATAGCCATCAGGACCTCTGAACTTAGCCAACCTCTGACAAAATCTCTTTTTCTCTTCCTTGGACAGCCAGTAAGCCGCTGGAGGCAAATATGTTCTCTTCCCTCTTGCCTCTGCGTGTAAGTGTCTTCGAATTCCAATATCTTCCAAGTCTTTTCTTGCTTTCAAGCCATCTTTGGACTTACAACTTTGCATCAATGTAGACAATATAGCATCTGATAAGTTCTTTTCCACATGCATCACATCAATGTTGTGACGCACCGGTAAATCCTAACACATGTTAAAGCAACTAAAGATCAGACCAAACAATATATGAAAGATGTTAATTCAGTTTACTAAAATTAATGATGAGAATCTATTACCTTCCAGTAAGGTAAATCAAAGAATATTGACCGTTTCTTCCACCGCCACTGATCTGTTGTTTCTTCATACTCTTCTTCTGGAATCACTTCATCTTCTAACAAATCGGTTCTCTTTCTCTTACTTACCTTATCTAATGGTTTTCCAAAATCATTCCTAAAGTCCTTCAGTACCTCAAATATTTCAGAACCAGTTTGAATCCTATTTGCAGTCCCTTCCTCGACAGTGTTGTCAAACCATCCTTTTCTGCGTCTGTAAGGATGTCCAGGTCTTAGTCGCTTCCTATTGCCCATATACACATACTTTCGACTAAACTTTAACCACCTACAGGGCGTGTCCTTTCCACATACATTACACGCTTGCTTCCCCTTCACTTTACACCCAGACAATGTCCCTAAGGCTGGATAGTCACTGATACTCCACAACAACAAAGCTCTAAGTGTGAAGTTCTCTTTCAGAAATGAATCGTAGACCTCAATACCCTCGTTCCACAAATCCATAAAATCATCTATCAATGGTGCTAGATAAACATCAATGTTATTACTCGGAGCTGTTGGACCAGGGATTAACAAAGTCAACATGATATTCTCAGCCTTCATACACATAGTAGGTGCCATGTTGTAATTCACTAACAACACTGGCCACGTACTATACTTGGTGTTCTGAATGGAGAAAGGATTCATCCCATCAGTAGAAAGACCGAGTCGAAGGTTTCTTGTTTCAGCAGCAAAGTCTGGCCATTTATCATTCACCTGAGCCCAAGATAAAGAATCAACAGGGTGTCGCATTGTACCATCTTCACTCTTATTTGTGGAATGCCAACGCAATTCCTCAGCCAGCCGTTTTGATCTAAACATCCTCCTGAATCTGTCCTTAATCGGAAAATACCTAAGGACCTTGGCTGGAATCCCCTTCTTTTCTTCACCACTGTGTTTATCCATTTCCCATCTTGAAGCACTGCATCTCGGACAACTTTCCATCTTATCAAATTGTTTCCGATAGAGGATACAATCATTCTTGCATGCATGAATGATATCATATCCAAACCCAAAAACCTTCAAAAACTTCTTCATCGCATCAGTAGACTTTGGCAGCACATTGTCTTCAGGTAGCATATCATGAACTATTGTAAGCAGCTGATCAAAGTAGTTCTCTGACATTCCACTCTTCACTTTAATTCGGTAAAGGGCCATAATTGCAGAAACCTTTGTGTACTTGGGACAGGTCGAGTATAATGGAGTTTCAGCATCTCTCAACTTCTTCCTAAACTCAGAGTCTTCTGGAGTTACATCATCCTCATGTTCTCCTCCGACTCCATTCGACGGCTGTGGACTGCCTTCACCCGTAAAATAAGTCGTCTTTAGCAAATCAAATGCCTCAGTTTCAGTTGTTGGAACACTATCAGCCCTTCTTTCACCATGAATACTCCAACACGGATTCCTCATGTACTTCTTATCCATACCATTAATCACTAGATGATCCACTACTGTATCTATGTGTTGATGGCAAACATTGCGGCAAATGATGCAGGGACAGAAAATTTCAGCCGGATTACCCAACCTCCTTGTTGATTCAGCCACAAAATGTATAGCTCCTTCCTCATACTCAAGGCTAGCCCTATATGTTTAAATCAGACAATACAAAGTTAATATCTTAATGTAATTCAGATTGACAATTGTAATCAATCAATGAATGAAATTACAAAGTTCATATATATATCAACCAGATTGATACCTTGGTAGCCAAACCCATGCCTTGTCCATATCACAAATACAACAACAGCTCCACCACCAATTACACAATTTGTGATAATAAGATGAAAGGAATCAGACAGTACTCAAAAAACTATGACATTATATTCACTCACATCAACGCAGTACTTGAAAGAAAGTTAAGAGACAAAGAGTTATAAAACAAAAGCTTACAATGTTAAAATAGTCAGCAAGGACAATAATAAACTTGAAGCTTTGAAGACTATCTGCAAAACAAAACCGACAAAATACTTTAAGTGTTTGTCCGATAACTACCAAAACATTTTGCAATTAATCAAAATCTCACATACCTATTAGTGAGTAAATTAACCAAGCTCAACTGCAAGAACATTTAAATAGAGATCAATTAATTAAAAATCAATTACCATGCAAAACATAAATTAGAATCGAAATCCCTAATTGAAAATCCAATACCTTTAACAGCTACAAGTTTCACGAGTTCTTCCTGCAAAAAAGAAAAAACAAAACTGACTGATTAATACCCAATGATGCAAAATTAAAGCTAAATTTTGTGGATATAATGAAAACCCAAACACAAATTCACCTTAAATGTCTAGTTCGACCACACCAATTTGATTTACACCGATGAAGAAGTCCATTGATAGTGTGGAAAGGAGACCGAGATCAATCGACTAACAAGACAGAGATCGAGACAGATATTGACAACTGAGAGAGAGAGCTAAGAGAGGGAGTAAGATCGACGGGAAGGAGGCTGAGAATGAGAGATCGAGATAGAGATGGTGGAATAGTGAGAGTCGGCGAGAAGGAGATCGAGAAAGGTTTTGTCTGATTAATTGATAACCCAACAAAAAGAGAATTGGGGTTTTCTGTTTTTTTTTTTACTTAGGCGGGTGCTAAAATAATTTTCGCTGTAAAGCATACTATAGCGTTAGAAATAAATTACTGCTATTACAGATAATTGGATGAACCTAAAAATTAAGCGCGTGCCAAATTATTTTGCCGCTCAACATAACATAGCATTTGTAATTTAGGAAACGCTATAAAATTATTTGCCAAAAGTGAACCATAGCATAACCCGTAAAACGCTATCCTAAAGTGCTATTAATACCCTCTTTTCCTGTAGTGAAACATGTAAGAACCCTAACTGCAAATGGGTATCAGATACAAGACAGTAATCTTACAATACGTGACTTCGTTCTCCACTGACGAGAATCCCTCCGCAAGAACAATGAGAATGAGAAGGAATGAGAGATTCAGAAAGTGTGTGATTAAGCGGAAAAATCCAGTGAGAGATTCAAAGAGACGACCTTGAGAGCTTGGTGACTGATACTTAGAATTTTTTTTATTTTAGTCGATAAAAGTTGGGCTAGGGTCAAAATAAAATAAAAATTGATATTTTAATTTTGGGTTGCGCAGCAATCAAATTTGGTTTTGGCACTTACTATGGTATAGCGTTTAATTGTAGTATATGCTATTAAAGAGCATGGTATAATACTAAAACCTTAAATCTTTGAGTGCGTCTTTATTTTTTTTCATCTGACCAACATATTGGTAGCGTTTCCAAACCTACAAACGCTATACAAAACTTATGGTCATATTAATCAAAGCATAAGTGAATGAATCGCTATATTATTATGCTAGAAAAAGGAAATATTCTTGTAGTGTGTCATCATCATTATGTGCAACCATGTGCAAAAACTATGGAGTATACATGCCGACATAGCTTTTCTTTTGTTAGGATTGATATGTGTAGTTTGTATTTATGAATTTTTGGAATGATCTAGTAGTTGTGATTGATGTTGATGTTTGTGGAAATGAACTCAGAATGCATGATTAAGTTACCCCTTGATGCAGTTTATGTAAGACAAGAACCGGTTCCACTCCCCGGTTATAAAAAATGAATCAAAGCAATAAAGCGGGAAAAGAAGAAGGGAAGGAACCGGAAAAGTCGAATTACTATGTTTAGTTTTCAAAAGCATCAGGAGAACTTTTAGTTTAATGGGGATTTGAGTTGGCTTGGTAATCTAAGCAAAAATGAAGCTATGTACCTCTCAGTTAAGTCTGTGTCTCACTATGATTTTGTACAATGACTTGCATCCATTCGCATTGCAGCAAACCCTAAACACTTGAGCCACCATAAACTAGCCTCAATACCTAGACCATAACGTGTTTGATAGCCCCTTTGTGAGACTTCACGCATCATCTTAAAAAATGTTAAAATTAAGGTTGAGTTTTTTGATTTTGAAAGTTCTTTGTGATTCCGGGGTTTAGTATTGTTGTTACAGGTATGACAAAGAACAGCGGAGTACAAGTTGATATTAACCTTGAATTGGTGGTTTGCAAAAAATTAATTTAAGGCACGATCCCAAAAGAATGTGTGACTTTTCATGTTTTCAAACCTCTTTTCTCGATAAGGACATTTGCTTTACTTTAAAACAAGAAAAGGTCTAAGTCAAGGGAGTTGATATATCGTGTTTTTATCTTCTTTCATCTCAGGTTTTAGTGTCTTTTTGGTCGAGTCTTTAGTCTTTTGCAGATTACAAGACATTATGCGGGAAAAAGAAGCCTTTGCACATTTTTTGGGATGATTGCTGGACAATGTTGGGCAAGAAGAAGAATGACCAATCGATCCACAACAAGATCGATCGTTCGAAACCTACGGACAAGGCCAGGGAGAAGAGATTGATCAATGAACACCAGGATCGGTCGATCAGAACCTACGGATGAGACCAGGAGAAGAGATCTATCGATCTACACCAAGATCGATCAATTAAAACCTACGGATGAGCACCAGAGGATGAGATCGATCGGTCCAAAGAGGGATTGATGGATCCGATCGTGCGACGCTGAAATTTTGTGACTTTTTTATTTTATTTTATTTTATTTTATTTTCTTTTCTTTTTGCAAGGGCTATAAAAACCCAAAGACCTAGATTTTTTTTTTTTTTACCTTTTTCTATTTTTCTGGAGAGACTTCCACGATTGTAAGCTACTCCTTGGATAAGAGATTTATCTTTCTGACAATTGGGAAAATATTTCTAAATCCTAATTTATTGCAATTTCATTATGTTTTCTAGATCTCCTTCTCTTTATGTTGATCTAATTGCTACGTGTGAGTAGCTTCTTAATTGGGTTTTAGGGTTCTAAGTAGGAGTCAATATTTTGATGATTTGATTGCTTTTATGAAACTCTAACTCTTTAGGTTCTTCAATTCACATGTCTTTAATGCTAGAATCATATTGATCACCCTGTTTTAGATCTTAGGTTTTTCTATGCATGAAAGTGTTCGATAGAATGCGTGAACTAATGTGAATTGAGCAATATGCTCTTAGCCAACGACAGTTGATGTTAGAAAATATTGTGAACATAGTGAACTCGATTGATAATGGTGATTTGACTAGGAAGTCTCAAGCGACAGTTTGTAATATTAGTCAAGTTTAGAAATTAATGTTTTGAATTAAAATTAGTCTATATTAGTCTATTAATGCTTTTTATTACATATTATACATCGTTTATTCTTTGCATTTTTATTCACAATTCTGAAAACCAAAACTATTTTTCTACTCTTTAGCTATTTACGAGTCTCGCAAATCTATAGAGTACTATTGGTCCTTGTGGATCGACCCCGAACATACTATACTGTGCACTTCACCATGCCCATGCAGTTTTAGGTTAATTACTCGAGTAATCAGTTTTCAAGCCATAGTAATGACCACCTCGACGATAGATTGTTCAGTTCACCCAGCGTGGACAAGCCCTCTAAGTTTGGTAACAAGTTTTCCCATGGCGCGGACAAGCCCTCTTGAAGCTGAACACGTTAATGGTTTCACGATTCCCTTTTATTTTTTGTTGTTCAGGAGACCAACTATGGTGATCTTGACCCCGCTACAACTCAGTGTCATATTGAAAACAATATCGAAGGACCCAAACACTCAGAAGGTTTAAAGCATGTTAAAATGGACCCTGATGGCGAGGTTTGCGTCAATTATTTATGTCAATCAAGTTTTATATGGACAAAAATCCCTCTTTTGAATATCTTTTTTCTTCTTTCACTGAAACAGGAGTCGTCTACTAACGGTGGCGAATATGTAGCGGATATAAGTTTATGCTTGTTCATCATCATGTTGAAATCATCATAATTATAACTAGTTTTTGTTTGGAGTTAATGCATTTACTGTAGTGCAACTCTTCAAGGAGGGGATGATAGTGAGAGTGACGAGGTAACTTACTTTTTTTGGTGTCTTCTGGTAAATTTATTGTTGTCCATCATAGTTTCCAATATAGTTTTTGGTAATGGGATTAATTTTGTCAACTTCATCTATGTCCATCAAAATGTTATCATATGTTGTCTGTGTTCGAATTAGTCCATCCTCTCCTTATTTTAATAACTTTCTACAAATGGTTTTGTCTAAAGGAGATAGTCGTGGTCATGGGTACCAAATAATACTGGAGTTGATGGTGGAGAATCCAATGCTGAGGTTAGTTCCCTTTTTTCTGTACTTGTGATCATGGACAACGTCAACGTAATTAACTGTTGTCCACTACTTATTATTAATGCAGGCAAACCCAGACGATGAGAAAGAGTATAGTGGAAGTCTTGAGGTCAAAACTTAGGATTCGTCGACCATATTTTCTTTCTCTCCACAGAATAAAATATTTTTTAGACTTATTGATTATTAGTTAATAATTTCACATAATGTTGATTTTGTGTTTTTTTAGGATATGGACGTAGAGTATATCCACATGACAAGACATGTACTAAGTGAAAAACGGAGGAATCAAATTTGTTGCCCGCCAAAAGGACAAGGAAAGCTCCAAATAAGTTTGGACACTCCACTTCGAAGAAGAAAAGAACTTCTTAGTCCGTAACGGGAGAAAGTAAGAATGACACTCTTGCCTCATTCGCCCAAATAAATGCAACCCTTCCGAAAAAATTCATCAATAAGCTCTCTACGTATACACAGAAGTAAGTTTATGGAGTAAATAATAATCCGATTTTTCCAATTTAATTTTCATATCATATAAAATTTATGTCTTCCACTCTTCCATTTTCCAGAGAATACATTATCGATGGACGTCAGGTGCCCAAAAATCTCATTACTTCTCTCCACTCTCCTAAAAAAATCTCCATACACAAGTGCGTGTTCTTTATAGTTTTTTTTAAAGGAATTTATTTTTCATGTCGATCATTTTCATTTCTAGTCCACCTGTCTCCTTTTTTTTTCTTTCCATCATTTTTACTTTCTTGTCCGTCATTTTAGTTTATTTCTTGTCCACTGGCCTACTTTTTAAAACAAACTTTGTTTTATCCCTAACAACACATTGAAGCTCTTCCGGGGCTTCTCTGGAGGAAATTAGGGAACACCCTTATCCAGAAGAAGACTACTATTTTGGACACCTGGTTCATAGAAATCCTTTGTGAGGAGTTCAAACGGTTTAAAAAATCAAAGAAGAAAGAATTTTGGTGTTGGAGTAGCACCATCAGGAGCTATGTCTGTGGTATTGTCTCTGGTCATCCCAACAAACTCACTTGGTTTCAAGACGTTGAAATTGTGTATGCGTCTATGAATTGGGGCAAAGACCATTAGGTTTTCTAGTTATCGACCTGAAGAAATCAAACATATGCACACATTCGTGCCTACATCGACAAAACGATGCTAAAGATTATGAAACCAGTTGTGGACATCCTACCAATGGTGATACGTGACCTTCTCTCGCCTAAGCTTGAAGATATTGTCCCCCCATAAGAATTTGATGCAGAGTGTCTAGTAGATGTTTCCCAGATTGACCGCACTTGTGATGTCGGTCCTCTCGATGTCAAGATTGTGGAGCTTCATTCCCAGGGACTTGAGATCCTTGGAATATCTGATGAGATGGTGGACAATATCAGGATGAAATTTGCGGTTGGTTTGTATGAGAAGTTCATTCAGTCTTTATATGACTGTCTTTTTCATATGTTTTATGACTTTATATTTCTGTGTTGTTGGTTGGCAGGTTAAAACCTTTAAAACCTTTTGTAAAGTACTTTCGAATTACTTGTCTATCTTATATTGTTTTGTTTTAATTTGTTAACAAATGGTTAGATCACACTGTTACATTAGGCTTCTCGATAAAAAACAGCTTCATATATAAAGCTTGTTGATATGCTCAAATATAATACCCTAAAAGTACCTAAGCAATAGCTGTAGTAAATTAGGGGTCAAACCGCAAAAACTCAAGATTATCACTCAATAAATTTCAGAATATGAATTAAGCTAAGTAAAATAAATGTAATTAAAAATAGCAAAACGATTAAAAACAAGTAGTAAGATCAATGGGAAAAGCGCTAAGCCTAGGGAAGTTCGCAGGTAAATCAGAATTGTAAATCAAATAAAATGTCAGAAATAAAATAAGCACCGTTCTTGAACTTGAAACACAGATATAAAATCAACCAACCGTCGCTGCGAAGATTATCTATGTCTAAAGCTAAACTTCCAAATTTCTTTGCAAATCCTATGAATTCAAACAAGCATTAATGATCAGGTTCAATTGTTCACAAAATCCTAAACTAAATTTTTTTGTGTATAGGTCTTTTGCTAACCAAACACTAGTTCAGGAAATTAATCACACTTTCGTGCCAATTAATCAACCTAATATCAGATTCTAGGTCGCGAAGCTAGAATAAGCAGTAATCTCAAGTCTAGGTGAAGAACTCTATAGATTTTCCTAACAATTCAATCCAATTTAACAATCCATCAAATACTTTTGAATAACCCTAAACCTAACAAGGAATCTACTCAGACATGGTGAATGGAACAAACATCATGAATAAAAGAGATTTCATAAAGTAAAATAGAGTAAGAATACAAAGAGGGTTCAAGGTTCTTCTCCCAAAACTCTATTGCAAAATCTCTATCTCCAAGTATCATTTGTCTGCCTCAAGGTGGCTGAAAAACTTAATTATAAAGCTAAAAACACGTCTAGGCTAAATCGCAAATAAGGAAATCTTATGTTTCTTCTTTGAACTTGCTGAGGATTGCGCGTTCTCTCTCTCTTGGCTATCGGTATCGACCGATACCATAAATGGTATCGATCGATAAAGAAATATTGAGTTACGTTTCTTCCAAATGTCGGTGTCGATCGACACATTGTGGTGTCGATCGACACATTGTGGTGTCGATCGATACTGAGCTTCAGTTCCCGAACTGCTTTAGTTCCGAGATGCTCTAGAAACTTCGATAAATCTAATTTAGCTCCAACCGTGCCTAATTCCTGAAAAGACTCTGAAAGACTCTAAAAATACTCAAAAGACTCAATAAAAGAACTTATATCATGGTTAAAAATGGGTAAAAACCATGATATATCACTTGTTATCTGAGAATTATTTTTATTATTTTTTGTCCACTACATCTTATCCACCCACTTAAGATGTAGGGACATTTAATCTTCTAACTTATTATATTTGTTGTGAATCAATCTAATATTCAATAAAGGGTCAACAATAAAACGCATCCTCATAATATTACAACATAAGTAGGTTGGCGAGGAGATGTTCCCCTTACCCTATATCACTTTTACTTTTAAGGGACACTACTTCTTATGTCAGGCCGTCACTTCTGGGAAGGCGTAGCAATTTTCACTTTTAAAATAAAAACGTCCTCTCTCCTTCTAGTTCATCTGTTTCCCACCCCTCTATCTTTGCTATCTCTCTTCCTTTTCCTACCATAGTTTCGTTCGCCTTCTTCTCCTTTCCATTGCGCAAGACATACTATTTTAAAAATAATGAGTTACAGTTACAATCAGCCATCCACATCTCCTCCCTCATCTGTCAAGTCCATAGATAGGACTTCTGGTTATGGGATTCCTTGGAAGTGCTATTGTGGGGCATCACCCATCATCAAAGTTATTACTACTGCTAACGATCTCGATGTTTTACACCTGCTTCTTTATTTTTTATCCATGGTCCAATAAATACTTTGATATTTATTTTGCACTTATAGGATGGCTAATGTCACATTTTCAAATAGTGGGATGAAGCGATGATAGATGAGCTAAATGATGTTCAAATTGGGGTGGAAGAATGCAATGATCAGATAAGCTATCTCACATTAGGTCATCAAGGCGAAAAGGTTAACCTCAGAATGATGTGGGCCCAAGTTACTCTTCACAAGAAGGAGCTTAATCATTTCAGGCAAGAGATCGTATCCTTCGTAGACCATCTTGACGATGTTAAAGAATATATTGAAAACCTTCCTCCTTAGGGACACGTTCTTCATGTTCTCCCTCGGCTTGTAGTTGTAGGTGTCATTGTTGTCCTAGCGCATCTCTTTATATTGTTCAGCTGATGATCCTTGACTCTATCCTATGTTTCAGTTATGTCTACTTTTTTTGGTATTATCAACCTGACCGGGACAAGTGAGTCCAAGTTTTCAAAACTTGTCCACCATATCAGATGTCTTGTCCACAGTAACAATTGTAATCAGTTATCTATTTAAATTTCTTTTGCCCGGACATATTTCTCTTTTCGACTGGTTTGTATCATTTTCTTACCTTACTCTGAATTTGACCATCATTCTTATCGATTATATTATGTCAACAATTTTTAAAGCTATCCTTCATGGACCAAATTAACTTCACTTACTGTAATTATGTTAAACAAATATTTTACCGGATATTCGATCTACTATCCACCGACCAAATGACATTCATTTCCAATAATGTTGTCCACAGTACTATATCGTGATAATGTTTGTCTAAATAGGCCTTGTATTTTTGCAAATTGTCTACCGTACATGTTATTGTCCACCAAGAACCGTGGGTGGCAAGGTGCCTTATAGGAATCGTTAGTATTTTATCAAACGAAATACCACACAACTTTTCACTATATACCGAACATAAAACATTATTTTCTTTTAAGCTTCTCATTCTATTTTATTCATTAGTTTTATATAATAAGAGAATGCACCTTAAATTGCATAATACCATCATCATTATTATTTTATTCATTAGTTTTATACTCCCTTTGTCCCAACATAAGTGATGTTTTGGGTGAAATCATATATTTTAAGAAATAATAAATATTTTCTCATTTATAGAAATCTAACCAATAGAAAAAATACTGCAAAATTTAAATGATTACAAATTATTAAATTAATATAAGTTAAGCATAAAAATGTGAAAAAATCAAATATTTTGAGACAAATGTTTTCTTCTAAAACATCGCTTATTTTGGGACAGATGGAGTATAATAAGAGAATGCACCTTAAATTGCATAATACCATCATCATTATTATTTCCCACCCACCTTAATAATTGCTTCTACATTTAATGTCTTCAATGTTTCTCCTACCACTATGCCGACCCTCCACACATCCACAATTACCTTTTGTTTTCCTATCTCATCTATATATCTAAGGGAATAGAGATCTCAAACCTCCTCCATAATAACCAAGCCATTTCATAAAAAATCTATTTCTACACCCGAAGAGATCTCTATTTTCTAGGCAATCCCACATCTCCTTCTTTCCGTCATAAGCCGCCTTTCATGTTTAAGTCACTTAGGTCCACTAATAGTATCTAGTAAAACTGGAATGTCACTCACATTTAATGATGATGTGTTAAGGGAAACTTGTCTTCTTGATTTCAAGATCCATCTTGTGCTTTTTGATGATAATTCGAAATTCTGATCTTTCATTGTTCGTTGTGTTAAAGCCGAAAATCCAAACGCCTGCTATCTTGAAAATCTTAGACTAGATGCAAAGCAAGAGTTGTATGAAGATGCCATAAACTTGCTATTCAACACAGAAAAGCACACCCCCAAAATGACTTTTGCTTTTGCATTATTTCTTATTTGCGCAGGTTTTTATCATGAGGTTGTAGCCATTAAACGGCAAGTCGGGTCTGTACAAGCAGCTGATCGCGTGGAAGATCATGTTTTCTATGACATGAATTGTCTTGGCCCCATAAGATTCATCCATATCAGGGTTCACGTATTTACTTACCACATCGTGCTTGTTTTTCATGCAATGAGGACAATAGATGTGATGACTGCTTTTTATATTGGCGTTTTCACAAATTTATGAACATGCTTTGAATGTTTGTTACAAAAATATTCAGCACCTATCTCTACCACTATCTTATTTGTAATTTGGTAAGTTTTTTCCCCTTTTGGCGTTTTTAAGTACCCCATATCCGGTTCCTCTCCTTGTGATGGAGTTCGGATTTTTAGTGATCTCCATGATCCTTTTTGTCTTTGGTGGCTGCAAGATTTTCTCCTTCAAACAAATGGGTAAATTCGTGTCTCTCTTTCTTGCTGGTGGAAAAAATCAACCTTCTCCATAAACACGCCCACACATGACCAAAATAGCATTTACCTACGAGGGATTAATAGCCCAAATTTATGATCCCAGCAGCAGTTAAAGCATGGCAACATGTCACCAAGAGTACGTCAAAAACTCTACACGTACTAGTTTTTCTATGTGGATCGTTTGTGAACTCACAACCTTCCCGGTCGTTGACTTGATAGATCCATTCGCTTGATGATATAACTGCACAATCACTTGAATCGCGAAGATGGTCCATTAACATATCTTCAATCTCTAGGGTACATCTAGTCACAATATTCGCTTTCTCCCTCATTTTGTAGAACCATTGCATGAATTTTGTCCCTATGAAATCTATCATAGTTACTATTGGATAATCCACTGCTGTTTGTAAAGCCGCGTTCAAAGACTTTGAACTACTGCTACTCATTATGTTGTATCTCATCCCTGGAAAATATGCAAATGGGGAAGTCCGATTTTGAGGAAATAGTTCGCACATTTTTTCTTTTTCTTTTTGATCTGTTCAAACCAATACCTAAAATCATCAACAGTATAAGACCGTGCAGCTTTACACACCACTATCACCAACCCTTTGCATTTAAAGTGGTGTTTTACATTGCAAAACAAATGAACAGTACAAGACCCATCTTTTGCTAGCGGGTATACTTGTCGAAAACCTGCATATATAAGGCCATGTCTATTAGACACTAAGACAAGTTCTTCTTTGTGGGGGACAAACTTTCTCGGTTGTTTGAAAAACCATGTCCACCCCGATGTATTCTCTCTGTCCACCACTCTGAATCCTAAGAGAAAAATTTGATAGTTCCCATCATGTCCACTGGTGACAACTAAACAGCATTTATATTTTTCTTTAGTCTGTGTCCTGTCAATCACTATCACGTTTCGTAGATACTTAAACCCAGCAATTGATGCCCCAAAAGCAAAGAACATATACTTGCACAATGTCCCTCCATATTTTGTTTCTTGATGTGTGGACATCTATTACAGTCCCCGGGTTTGTTTCCTTTATAAGCTGCAGGTACATGGACAAAAATCTGTAGCTTTCCTCCACTGTCTGTCGAGCCCTATTAATAGCCACTTCTCTAGCATTCCAAGCTTTGATATACGATATTGTAACGCTGAGATCTGCTAACACCATTTATGGTAGCTCACATGATCGTGGTCCTTTTTTACCAGTCTCATACTTAACCTTCAACAATTCTCCTAGATTTTTTGTCGTTGCTTTCTTCCTATATTGTGATCTTGTCGAGACATCACAAGTATGCTTTAGGGTGGTCGTGCAGATTTCTACATTTTCAGACCCTGTATGTTTTGTAGCATATATCATCCAATAATAATTCTTGTCCACGCATATGGCTATAACCCTCTTCCTATCCAAAACAGTTACCTTACAGATGAAGAATATGTTAACTGCATACATGGCTAACGCCTTTTTAAACTGCACTTTATCTCTAAACACCCTGCCCACATATATTGCGTCCCCACCCTTCCTCAAATTCATATTTGCCACATCAAAACACACCACTCCAGCATTGACCCTAAATTGTGGGGCATCCGACCATAGATCTCCCTCTTCACATGTAACTATCGCGCAAGCATCTTGCTCCATTTCTCCAATTTCTTCCTAAGTATTAATATCTTTGTCAATCCCAAGGCTGAATCTAATTGGGGTTAGGTCCCTACTTTCCAACGGTCTTGTACCATCTATTTCGCATTCTCCACCGCTTGTTTCACTCTACTCACATTTATCGTTTCATTTCCACATTGGATTCCACGGTGGATAATAATTTTTGTTTCTGCATGTTCAGCACGTTGTTCATGTTGTCCCTCAGATTGGGGGGGTTTTCGTCGTCCACCACTACAGTCGGTTTCTCCCCCCCCCCCCACCAGATTCTACACATTCTCCGACATTTTCAACTATTTCTTCATGTCCCTCACTACTACCTATTGTATCACTTCTAACGTGTCCATCATATACAAAGTCGCGACTTTCCCCGCATTCATGTTGTCCATTGTTTTCTCGTCCACCAAAAATATGGTTTTCACGTTGTCCATCATTTAATGTTTCATCGGTTACGTCTTGTCCATCATCTGCCATGACCACCTTTCATCCACTAGATAGCATTACTTGTCCCCTATTATGTAGTTGATGTAGTTGTCTACCAATATCAGGTCTCTCGTTTGCAGGTTAACCACGGCGTAAGGATCCCAGTCTGATGGGTAATATGTATCCATTATCGCCCTCATCTTATCAAAATCATACTCCTCTGATTCTTCACTATCACTAAACCTTTCGATTTGTTGATTCAAGTTATCTCTGTTCATTTGTTTTCTTTCACTGTTAACCCTTATATATTAACTTGTCTACCACTTTTTGGATCGGAAAAGTTGTCCCCTCTTTCCCCTCTCTGCGGTGCGTTTCTTCCATTATGTCTACTTCCTGTAAAAAAATCATCTTCTTCGAAAGTCAGAGGATTATATACATTCTCCTCCTCGCCTGATACCAACTCTGCTGAATTTATTTTTTGCCCGATGACTTTGTTCAGCAAGTGCAACGGCTTCTATCATCAAGTCATCCCCCACCTCTTGTTCTTCTCCCCGTGATGCCTCTTCCGTGTCATCCTCAGCAATTTTTTTCTTTTCAATCGTTAAAAATAAGTTCAATTGCTGGTTCTCATTCCTTTTCCTTCTGTATTTTGAGAACCTATTATCGCTTCCTATCTCAATGGGCATTTTTTCCTGAATGAATGTCGTTTCTTCACCTTCGTTACCTGTGGATACCCGCAAATGAAACGGGGCAAATGCGGATTAATTATTTCCAATCATAAATTTTGCGGGACGGATAGATTCAGATCGAAAAATAAGATAATCCGTTGCGAGACAGATTGCGGGTGGCAGATTATGACTTGCTGACAAGTCTAACAGTGTGGTTTTGATGGAAAGAAGTTGGTGCAGAAGATAACCTAAAATTTTCCCTAAACAAAATACTGTCAATTTGGGTTTTCTTATATTTTAAATTAAAAGAAAAAAAGAAAGAAAAATAAATACATGATGCCGCAACTTGGCGATCACGTTTCGAGTAAGTCACTAGACAACAAAGGCAACTCCAACTACAAAATTGCTGACGAAATAAGTGTAGGATGGCAAATTTGTTTTGACTTGTTTGAAGATATGGATACTCGTGGACAGCAAATCCAATATATGTTATAAAATTAGCTAGAAATATTCAATATACATATATTCAAAATAACATGACTTTAGTGTCAATATATGTAATATTTTATATTATGTACATATTTGAAGACTAATTTATTATGTTTTGTACCATGAGAGAGTTTGAACATTCTATTCTTGTCTTAATTATTTTCGTTGATTCAAAGTTTATATACTCCTCAAGTATTTCATATAATTTTAATAATTTAAAGTTTATTACAAAAACTCGAATGGTAAATACTTCATTTGTTTCTAAAAAGTAATGTTCTAATGTTGCATCTCTTAATTTTGTTCCACAAAATTTGATTTTCTATTTTTACTTTTTTAATTTTTATAGATTGATATAATTTACTTAAACGTAAACTTCATAGTTCAATGATTAAAAATAATTTTATTTATTAGACCACTAGTGGTTCATAATGATTGAAACAATTTTTAAAAAAAATAGTGCTGATATAACTAAACATTTATTATTTCTTTATATATGTGAAAAAAATCTAGAAATTTATTGTTTTAGGGAAAGAAAATACATAGCAGTGGTGAATACTCATGTTGGCAATGACTTGTTTGTACTCATGTTCGCAAACAAAGTTACGATTTAAAACATTTGTACAATTTTTGGTGGTCCAGACGTCTCAATCTCAAGACGTTACAGAGATCAATTTAGTAAACCAAATCAATAGTCTACGGAAAAATTATAGAATTTGGTTACCAAAATATATTGATTTCAAAATATTAAAATATGCAATAGGCCAACTCATTGAGTTTAATATCTTCTCTAAGATTGGGTGAATGATGTAGTGCCACCATCTTACATTAGGCAACTCACTTATTGTCATTTGTGTAACTTAAACTTTGGGTTCTTGGACCAGCTTTAGGGATATTTGGACTTAATTTGACAAAGGGTTGATATCTTTTGAGATTTAAAGTGAGAGTGAACTGATAAAACCCCAAGTTCCTTAAAACATTTGTAGCAACGATTCGATCTTCCAAAGCGAAACAGTGTTGTATTACGAGCATCAAAAATCTTTGAAAATGGTTCACGTAGAAGATATATTGTTGGGAGATTGTAGCACTAAAAGAGAACTGAATTTTCCAAAGGCATATTCGTCATTTTATTTGTTAAAATGAATATTAATTTAGTTTTGTAAATTATAAGATTATTATGTTATATATAAACAGATTCAAGAATTTTTCTGTATTATTTTTCACATTTGATTTTTTTGGTCTTATTCCATTTTCTTTTTCCCTAAAATTGTTTCATCTTCTTGGCAGAAGACTGGTGGGAAATTGTATACCAAAAATTGAAGAAAGGACATAAAATCCTTATATCTCAAAATGAATTAGGAAACATATGACCTTCTTTTACAATGTGCAATAAGAGCATTCGAACATGACCTACACATATGCATACAGTATAAGATGCCCTACAAATAGGCATATACAATGGGGCTAGTACACAAATACAATTTTTGCATAAGGCAAACAAACAGTTTGAGACGACTATGAGAAACACCTTCGTTTAAGCCAATCCATTTTCAGTTGAGACTATCCTCTTCCTAGCCTTCTCAGCCTGAAAAACATAGATCTCAATTCTTCAGAGCATTAAAGAATGTACAAGTGTAACAAGCTGAAATGGCTGATTATAATCTTCTATACTAAGTTCTTTACCTGTTCCTTCCAATTTATGGAAGCTGTGACGATAGCCAGAATAATGGCTTGCACAGCGGATCCAACCATAACACCACACCACAGTCCTTTTCCGTTCCACTCACGACTGAAAGCTAAGTAAACTCCAACCGGAGCTCCTACTAGATAATAAGCGACCAAGTTATTTAGAGCTCCAATGTGTTGCCACCCACATCCCCTAGCAACTCCATTTAGAATTGCAGTGAATCCGTCGAGGACGAAGGAGAGACAGAGCAAAGGAGATATGTCAGCCACATAGTCAACAACTTCTTTGCTGTTGCTGAATGCGTAGCCTATGATGTTCCGGAAAGCGTAGAGAAGTGTGCTAAAGAAAGCTGAATCTACCAGCCAGAGACAATTCCCTGCCAATACTGAAACCCTAGCAACTTGAGGATGCCCAGATCCCAATTTGTTAGACACACGTGTGCTGCAAGAAACCACAAGACTAATGTTGAGGAAGGAGATGTTGTACTTGTTTTGGTTTGAGAATTAGGATCATACCTCACAGCCGCGGCGACTCCAGCTGGAATCACATAGTGCAAAGTTCCTATTGTAAGACTTAACATGAAAGTAATAAGGTTCATTACTTTTTAGTAAAGAGAAAACAAATGATATATGGAAGAAAGAAAAAGAAATCTTTCTATATGAATATGAATGATACTTACCAAATTGAAAGAACAGAGGTTTCTAGTTTCGGGTTAGGGAGAAGACCTGAGCAGAGTATGAGTAGCTCAAATAGCCACCATTCTAGGCTATTAAAAGAAGACAAAAAAAAATATGCAAAGGAGATAAGAGGAAGCATCGGTGTATGTAACTTGAGCGACAAGAAATTTAAAAGTGACTTACCAAAGCATTGCTGCTGATGGGACTCCGTAAAGGAAGAACTGCCTGACGCAAGACACGAAATCTTCTGATACCAAGCCACGAGTCATCTCGCAAGAGCTTGAGAATCTCACATAACATGAGAGAATCACAACGTAAAACCAAAAAGACACACTAATAGCTATGGCAGCTCCATTGCTTCCCAGACTAAACGCGGAAACAAATGCCCAGCAAACAGGGATGTGGAACAAAAGAGTGGTCAGGGAAGAGTAGAGCAGTGGAAGAACCAACCCTTGTGCTAGCAGAAACCGGGTCAGTGGTATGACAATCGCGTGGGCGAACAATGCCGGTATGAGCCACAAGGCGTAGGAGCCAGCGACTCTGGAGATGTCAGGGTCTTGACCGAGAGAGATTAAGAGCTTTTCGATGAAAATCCAGAGAATTGATATGAGGACACAAATAGGGATGTTAGAGGCAATTGCAGAGTATGTGTAGGTTCCGATTTTTTCGTATTGTTTGGCTCCATAAGCTTGGCCACAAAGAGTTTCTAGTGCACCCACTAACCCAAACTACACAAAGCATTGAAGAGTTGTCAAGATTTGAGAGTCAACTTGATATTGAACTGAAGAGGAGTGAGTAGTCATAGCATAATTACCATTATGCTGAAACCGGAGACATTCGTGAAGGAGGTTGCAAGAGCGACACCGGAGAGCTGGAGCTCACCGTTGTGGCCAGCGACCATTACTGAGATGACAGGCAATAAGTACTGAGCAATGGTCACGGTGGCCATAGGAGCAGCCAAGCGGCTCACTTTCTTGAACTCGACGATGAACTGACCAGTTTGCCATGTGACCAGCTGCTCGTCTTGCGGAAGAAATGGCTCTTCCATTGTTGTCTTCCTTGGTCTTGAAAGCTTTGCCTTAAATTCTGATGATATTCTATCTTTTATAGACACAGAGGACGAAACCAATGTCAAAGTAGACTTTTTCATTTTGGAAATTGTGGGAATATAGAATATTAAATCTACACGACTCTTAGCTCCACCAGTAGAAGCATTTTATCTTTTCCGCGAAGATCTCCAAAATGTATATTATTAAAAGTCTAGATGTTAAAGTATAGTAAACTATAAAGGATTAATAAAGTGTCAGAAAACGATAATTTCTTTTAATGGCGATCATTAAAGTTCTTTAGAAAGGACAAAATCTTCTACCAACTTCAAAACAAAAACGAACTTCCAAAGTAACGTATGTGAGTTTTATTTGTTAGTCCACGGCAGCGGTTAAAACTTTTAATGCAGTTGGGGTTTTTTCGACAAATTGTTTTGGGGGGGGGGGGGGGGGGGGGGGGGGGGGGGGGGGGGGGGGGGGGGGGGGGGGGGGGGGTTTATGATTTGCGGGTTGAGTTCAACTTAATTCGGATTCGATTAAACTATGTTAACGGTTTAAAGTTAACAAGAAGGAACTACATCAAAGAAGAATTAGATATGGTATGGTATAAACTTCGACAACACTTTATTTATGTGGCTTACAATATTTTATACAGGTGCATCATTTTCTTAGGCTTACAATATTTTTCAAACTTTTCTTTATCTTCTTAAAATTCGAGGTATTTTCTTTTTATGTAATGTTAAATTCATTAACCACCAACAAATTGAGAGGTTTATGTACAATAGTAGGAAAAATGTAAAAAAAATATTTAAAAAAAAAAAACCAAAAACAAATTTTGAAAACCTCTAGCTTGGAACCAGCTTGGTAGGAAGCCTTGAAGACTACTGGATTCGTGGTAATGAAGGGAGATCACTCTATTGCGGACCGTTATCTCAATGATTCATATAAGATCGGGTGGTAGATATGCTTATGTAGTCTCTCACTACGTTTACACCATGCGTGATACACCGTCGTTTGGAAACATCCGGCCAATCAGGATCAACATCCTCGCCCACAACATACGGCTAAATCGTATAAATATAACGGCAGCGATTATTTACTTTTTTTTGTTATTGACAATTCTTAGACATGACCTTGTAATTTTGACTTAAAAATTTAATTATTGCCGATACTAACAAATTAAATTGATAATATTATGTTTTCTAAACTTCTTTGGTCGACATTATTTTAACATTGTATGGTTACAATATTTATTTTTTTAGAAATTCGAAAGTATCAAATAAATTTCGAAAATATCTTATTAAAAACCAATGGAGTATTAACTTTAAAATAATGAATGGAAATTTAATTTTTGTTTACAATGTATGATCGGTAAAGTGTTAAACCACAATTTCGCATAACGAATAAGAAAAATCTAAGGGCGAATCAGTTAGCAGCAAAAACTAGTTGTAGGATACTAGTAGCATGACCTTGGAAATAATAGCGTGGGGAGGGAATCATGTAGCGATTCGGTGCCAGAGTAAGATTTTACTAACTGTTTCAGCCGGGAGATATTTTACGAGAAGAAATAATATATCTAAGTTTTGGAAACTCTTGTAAGTGTTAAAACATAAGTATTCAATCAGATTGAGTGACCCGCCAACAACACAAAAACTACATATGATTTCGTACCAAATCCAAGAGGATCGACCATACCTACCATTTTTAGTGAATTTATTGGGATAATGGATGATACTAACATATTTATTTAAGTCAAGCATGAATTAAAAGTCATGTATTCGAGTTGACATGACATAAGAAGTTTCAACATAATGATAATATGTGATTTGAAAATGTTATTTATGTACATATGAAGTTGTACACCGGGTTTATGTCATGACACAAGAATGCTCTCACATGATCAAGATGGTGATTCTGAATTTCTCACATGACATATATTATTTAATTAGTAGATTTTGGATATCCAAATAATCAAGACTTCCATGCCTTCTTAATCTCTTCCCATTTGCTACCCGCTGCTGTTAAAGTAGCTATAGTGACGAAACCACTAAGATAGATGATGGAAATAGACGTGATTCCTCCATTAAAAGCCATTCTTGAAATCTAAGATGATATCTCTGAGAGTGATTTTCCAAGACAATATTATGGTTTCTTGATTCTAACTTCCAAGATAATTATCATAATTATCGATTTATATTCTTTTTGGGCCATCTGTAATTATTTAGAGCTGTTCGTTTCTTCACCTGGTTGTAGGACGGATCAAACAAGGTGTGCTGACCCGCTTTGACATATCTACACTCGAGCATAGTTGATCCTTTCTGGTCAAGGAAAGGAAACCAATTGCGAACCACGCTGTGTTTTTGGGTTAAGAAGCGCCCAAGGGACTATCCCCGTTTGGTAATGAAGTTTTTATTCACTTGTAACTATTACACTGCAAAAATTGAAGAAAACAAATAAATCCTTTCTCTTTCTAAATGGATTAAAAAATAGCTGACCGCGCGTCTTTTAGCATTTGCAATTGGAATATATGTTCCAGTTTTTAAAAAAAAATATGCTAAACAATTTTTTCAATATTTATAAAACCTGGAACAAATATTTTTTATAAGAAATTAGTAGATCATCAAATATAACATTAACAAATTTTTGCACCCTTTGTTTGGACTGTGTATGCTGTAAAATAAATGAGCAATGAGACTTACAAATATTTTTGAGATAGCTCTCAGAAACACCCTTTCTTTAGGCCAATGCATTTTCAGTTAACATTATTCTCTTCCTTGCCTTCTCAGCCTGCATAGTGCAAATCATAGCATTAACATAATGTAGAAGTGTAACAAAAATGCTGAAACGGCTAATCTTCTATACTAAGGTCATGGAAGCTGTGACGAGATCAGTATAGTGGCTTGCATAGCGGATCCAACCATAACACCACACCACAGTCCTTTTCCGTTCCACTCACGACTGAAAGCTAAGTAAACTCCAACCGGAGCTCCTACGAGATAATAAGCCACCACGTTTTTTAGAGCTCCAATGTGTTGCCACCCACATCCCCAAGCAACCCATTTAGAATTGCAGTGAATCCGTGGAGGACGAAGGAGAGACAAAGCAAAGGAGATATGTCAGCCACATAGTCAACAACTTCTTTGCTGTTGCTGAATGCGTAGCCTATGATGTTCCGGCAGGTAAAGAGAAGTGTGCTAAAGAAAGCTGACTCTACTAAAAAGAGACAAAAAGCCCTGCCAATACTGAAACCCTAGCAACTTGAGGATTCCCAGCTCCCAATTTGTTTGACACGCGTGTGCTGCAAGAAACAAAATGACTAATGTAAAGAATGGTATTGTTGAAGAGATGTCTTGGTTTGAGAATTGAGATCATGTATACCTCACAGCTACCACAACTCCAGATGGAATCACAAAGTGCAAAGTTCCTGTTGTATGACTGACATGAAAGAAACATGATTAAATTCATTTTGGTAATGAGAACACATAGGGTAAAAAGAAGCATATGATACTCAGCAAATCGAAAGAACAGAGGTCTCGAGTTTTGGGTTTGGGAGAAGACCTGAGAAGAGTATGAGTAACTCAAACAGCCACCATAGCTAAGAAAAGAAAAATGCAAGCGAGATAAGAGGAAGCATTGGTGTATGTAACTTGACCAACAAGAATTTTGATAATGATTTACATACCAAGTCAATCCTGCTGATGGAACTTCCATACAAATACGCGAGTCTTCTCGCAAGAGCTGGTGAATCTCACATAACATGAGACTATCATAGCGTAAAACCAGAAAGACACACAATTGCCATGGCAGCTCCACTGCTTCCCAAACCAAGCGTGAATACGAAAGTCCAGCAAACCAGGATATGGAACAAAACGGTGGTCACGGCAGAGTAGAGCAGAGGAAGAACCAACCCTTTTGCCAGTAGAAACTGTCAGTGGTAGGACAACTGCTTGGGCGAACAAAGCCGGTATGAGCCACAAAGCGTAGGAGCCAACCACTTTGGAGATGTCAGGGTCCTGGCCGAGAGAGATCAATAGCTTTTCGATGTAAATCTAGGGAGTTGATATGATGTGGACTTAATGTCGAGCTGATTAAATGGATTGCTAGCTAAAGCCACAAAAGGTTTTGAAGCTGGGCCTCGTTGGGCCAGAAACAAAACCCGAAAGCCCACAAGGAGATTAATAAAAGTTTGTTATTCTGTTTATCTTCAAGTGTCGAAGACTGAAGTAGAGATATAAAGATTCGAGGAAGAAGTTGCAAATTCTGATCCGAAGGAGTAACAAACAAGATCAGATCATAGAGAGAGAGTAGACAGAAGAACATCGTTGATCATAGAGATAGAGAGAGGAGCGTCTTCAAGGTTTAGGAAAAGCTTCTTGGTCATCACTCTTCTTCTTTGAAGTCTGGGACTTCTCGAGAGATCTCTTGAGCTGGGTGTATCACTTCTTAGGGAATCTTCCGCCATTGGAACACTGGTGTATGAGCTTCAAGTTCTAACGTTTCTTCCACCAGTATCTGTAAAGAAACATAGAGTTTAAGCGTAAGATAGATCGATAAATCATCTTGTATTGAACTCGGTTTTGTGATCTTTCTAGTGGATGTTTGCAAGGGAGAGTCCTTGCATGAGATATACTCTCCTAATCGGAGAGAAACTCGTTAAATCGTGGTGTTGATTGTTTTAGTTTCCGCATTAACATTCAAGAACAATCTGCTCAAATCCTTACATACGAGGAAACAAATTGAGTTATGAAAAGGAAGAACAGAAGGCTGAACCTAAGACTAAGAAAGACAAGAAAGTCACTTTCAGTACAATGTTGATTCAAGGGCCAAGGACTGATAACTCAGCTGAAGTTTCTACAGAGCAAAGTGAAAATGAATCAAAAGGGATTAACAATCTTGGTGGAGCTATTTCTGAAGGAATTGAAGCAGAGACAGAAACAGAGTCAGAAGAGGAACATGATTCAGATACTGAACAGGAGCAACAACAAGAAGAATTTGAATCTCTTGAAGACTATGTTTTGGCAAGAGACAGGGAAAGGCGACAAATAAAACCACCTACCAGGTATGATAGTTCACATTATGTCGCAATTGCACTAGCTTGTGCGGAAGAAATTGAGCTAGATGAACCAAGGACAGTTGCAGAAGCAATGAGGAGCAAGTACTGGAAGAAGTGGGAACAAGCTATGATAGAAGAGATGAAATCTCTAGATAAAAATGGTACTTGGGACATCACAGCTAAACCAGAAAAGCAGAAGATAGTAGGGTGTAAATGGATCTTCAAGATAAAGGGAGGAATCCCAAGGGTTGAAGGTGTCAGATTCAAAGCCACGCTTATAGCAAAAGGTTTCACACAGATTGAGGGAATAGACTACAATAAAATTTTCTTTCTAGTAGTCAGACATGTATCTGTACGGATCATGTTATCAGTTGTGGTAAATTTTGACTTAGAGCTAGAACAACTGGATGTCAAGACAACTTTTTTACATGGAACATTGGATGAAACGATATACATGGCACAGCCTGAAGGTTTCATAGAGAAGAGACAACAAGACAAGGTATGTCTTCTGAAAAAATCACTATATGGACTAAAGCAATCACCTAGACAGTGGAATCAGAAATTTGACTCATTCATGAAGTCACAGGGTTTTCAAAGGAGTATCAATGATCCCTGTGTCTATCAAAAGAGATCAAATTTGGATAATCAGGTGTTTCTTCTTCTCTATGTTGATGACATGTTGGTAGCAGATAAGGATTTAGAAAGGATCAGGGCTCTAAAGAAAATCCTCAACAAGGAATTTGAGATGAAAGATCTTGGACCAGCTACTAGAGTCCTAGGTATGGATATCATTAGGGACAAAAAGAGAGGGATTCTGAAACTGTCACAAGGAAGATACCTTAAGCAAGTACTAAGAAAATTCAATATGGATGACTGCAAAGCAGTGGTGTCTCCAGTAAATACAGCTTACAAGCTTAGGAAGTTAACTTAGTAAGAATTGATAAGAGAGGAACTGCTAATGAGCTCAGTACCTTACCCAAGTGTAGTAAGAAGCTTAATGTATGCTATGATCGGGTCAAGACCCGATCTAGCATATGCTATTGGATTAGTTAGCAGGTTTATGGCAAAACCAGGAAGAGATCATTGGGCAGCAGTTAAGTGGATTCTAAGGTATCTAAAAGGAGCTACAGATACTTGTTTGACATTCACAAAAACAAATCATATGGAGATTGAAGGATACTGCGATTCAGATTATTCAAGTGACCTGGACAGAAGAAGGTCAGTATCAGGATACGTTTTTCAGGTTGGTGGAAACACAGTGAGTTGGAGATTCAGTCTACAGCATGTGGTAGCTCTGTCAACCATAGAGGCTGAGTACATGGCTCTCACTGATGCAGCCAAAAAGGGTATTTGGTTACATAAATTTTGCAGTGAATTGGGTTTTACTTCAAGGAGTTTTAAACTAAAATGTGACTCACATAGTGTAATATGTTTGGCAAAGAACTCAGTACACCATGACAGAACAAAGCACATTGCAAACAAGGTTCATTTTATCAAGGACTTGGTAAATGATGGAACTGCAAAGGTAACTAAGATTCATACTACGAAAAATTCAGCAGATATGTTGACAAAATGATTACCTAGTAATGCGTTTGAGAAGTACCTCATAACGCACAAAGTCGTCACCTGAATTAGAAAAGGTGTACTCCGAGATGGCTTTGTTGGTTGGGTATCTCGCAGGAAAGGGAGAATAGCAGGTGTAAGTAACTACAATTGTAATCTCAAAGGAACCAACAAAAAGGATTTTCTTTGATGGACTAATCTAAAGTCAGAGAAAGGTTTTCTCCAAAGGGACTTACTTTGGACATGCAGGAAAGGCATCAAACTCCTTGCGTTCTTCTTCACCTGAAAATCGAAGAAGACAGGTTTAATTGTTTGGTTTTCAGTAGAGGAATGGTTAGAAGAGGTGAAGGTTGAACAATATCTTTATAGCTTTTCGGTTTACCTATTCCTTGAGCAATGGCAGCATTGCTCACCACGGCCTCGAGGATTTCAGGAGGAAGCTGAGATGAGCTGCTGGAAGCATCCATGACTTAGTTGCGGCTAGGTTTCAGA
Source organism: Crucihimalaya himalaica (assembly GCA_004349715.1). Classification (NCBI taxonomy): domain Eukaryota; kingdom Viridiplantae; phylum Streptophyta; class Magnoliopsida; order Brassicales; family Brassicaceae; genus Crucihimalaya; species Crucihimalaya himalaica. The sequence continues at coordinate 179,001 of SMJT01000136.1, forward strand.
CATGACATGACAGTGTAGCTAAATCAGACGACAAGGTGGAGTTTTGTGGACTTAATGTCGAGCTGATTGAATGGATTGCTAGCTAAAGCCACAAAAGGTTTTGAAGCTGGGCCTCGTTGGGCCAGAAACAAAACCCAAAAGCCCACAAGGAGATTAATAAAAGTTTGTTATTCTGTTTATCTTCAAGTGTGGAAGACTGAAGCAGAGATATAAAGATTCGAGGAAGAAGTTGCAAATTCTGATCCGAAGGAGTAACAACAAGATCAGATCATAGAGAGAGAGTAGACAGAAGAACATCGTTGATCATAGAGATAGAGAGAGGAGCGTCTTCAAGGTTTAGAAGAAGCTTCTTGGTCATCACTCTTCTTCTTCGAAGTCTGGGACTTCTCGAGAGATCTCTTGAGCTGGGTGTATTGCTTCTTAGGGAATCTTCTGCCATTGGAGCACTGGTGTATGAGCTTTAAGTTCTCGCATTTCTTCCACAAGTATCTGTAAAGAAACATAGAATTTAAGCGTAAGATAGAGATCAATAAATCATCTTGTATTGAACTCGGTTTTGTGATCTTTCTAGTGGATGTTTGCAAGGGAGAGTCCTTGCACGAGATTTAATCTCCTAATCGGAGAGGAAATAACAACAAGTATCAATTTTTAATGACTAATACGTCACTATGCGTTTGAAATAGCAATTTATTGGTTCAAAATGACAAAGTTTTGTTCATCGTAAATACATAGACTCAAAACAATCTCGTTTTTTTTTTTTAAATTAAAATTCAATTTTATTAAATATTTTAAAAAATTATCAAAATTGTTAAAACGACATCGTTTTGAGTCTATATAAGTACCATGAACAAAAATTTGTCATTTTGAACCAATAAATTGTCATTTCAAACGCACAGTGGCATCTTAGTCATCAAAAATTGATACTTGACTAACACCGTCTAAGTCAAAGTCGGTTTTTGCTAATATGTAGTAATTTGGGTATAAAACTTGAAATATATGACGGCTCGGGTTGAAAAATGCATTGTATCATAATTTGGGTATGAAATTTCATTTTACAAATTGTTCAGGTTGATTTTGGCCGTTTTCCCTATTGAACAGCTAAGAATAAACAAAACTCCAACCTTCAGATGTCGAGAATCGGTTACCTAATGCGATCTCACAAAACAAAATTGTTAGTAATCCATGATAACTTTTTGGAGGGTTTAAATGGTGAAAAGGGTAACATAACATTCGTGGTCATGTCGTCGGGGATCAAAAATGCTTCAACCACACTCATGATATTTTATGACCAATGTGCTCCAGAAAATTCGTGATTTGTATCCTCTCTGGTATCAAGGTATTCAGCCCCGGCCCAGTATAGTTGGAATCTTTAGGGCAAACAATTGTTTTTGGATATTTTAATAGTTATTTTGGACAAAAACAAAATTTCGCTTTTTTATCTTAAAAAAAAACAAGTTTGTGTTTTTTTATCATAAGAAAAACATTTTAGGCCTTTTTAATCATAATAAAAATTAAATATGGGCCTAATTCAAGTAAAAAAATTAAAATTAAAATTACTGAAGGTATTTAATGAAATACTTTGAATTATTTACAATTGTGCCACCACATGTGTATGAGCCATTCCAATAATGGATTTAATGATATACTTGATTGTCGTTAATACCTGTGATGATTTTTTGGAGGGTAGAAATGGTGAAAAGGGTAACATAACATTCGTCATATTATTTATTTTTTAAGAATACTTTTATAAAATGTAACCACTTCAAATTCGTGGTCATGTCGTCGGGGATCACAAATGCTTCAACCACACTCATGATGTTTATGACCAATGTGCTCCAGAAAATTCGTGAGTTGTATCCTCTATGGTATCAAGGTATTCAGCCCCGACCCAATATAATTGAAAGCTTTAGGGCAAACAATTTTTTTGGACATTTTAATAGTTATTTTGGGCAAAAAAAGTTTTTCGCGCCTTTTTTTATCTTAGAAAAAAAAACAAGTTTGTGCCTTTTTATCATAAGAAAAACATTTTAGGCCTTTTATATCATAAAAGAAAAAATATGGGCCTAATTCAAGTAAAAAAATATTAAAATTAATTGAAGACCCATGGGCCTTCGCACTGTCCTACCCTATCGGCCGGGCCTGAAGGTATTTAAGGAAATACTTTGAATTATTTACAATTATTTACAAATATGCCTCAACGCATTTCTAATTACTCACTTAGACTCTAATAACTACTCTCTACTCTTATCTACTCGCCAGGTACTAGCCTCAATGCGTTCCCCCCAGAACATGCCTCAACGCATTTCTAATTACTCACTTAGACTCTAGTAACTACTTTTTAGTAGAGAAAGCTACGCAACTTTCACTACTTTGACAGGAACATGCCTCTACGCATTTCCCCCAAAATATGCCTCAACGCATTTCCGCTTTATGCATTTGGATCCAATGCCACGATATCACTGTTCTCTCCGATCCTAAGGGGTCCAGCCCTTCCAAAGACACACAGTCAATGACTGCTATACTGTGACTTATGACAGTCTTCATTTTCAGGTTAGTTAACTGGCCGACTAAACCCTGCAACCAACGGTACGTTCTGAGAGCACCCTGGTGAGTCACCTTACCACACGGTCTTAGGCACACACCCGACTGATCACAACACAGCCAGTCATTTTACCACACGGTCTTATTAACGAGGGTCCACAGTCATCTGATCCGTCTTTCTTATGGTCGGGACACAAAACTACTAAGTTCTACACTAAGAACTACCACACGGTCTCCTTACCGAGGGTCCACACTCATCCGATCCGTCTCTCTTACGGTCGGGACACAAACTACTAATTTCTACACTAAGAACTACCACACAGTCTCACTACCGAGGGTCCACACTCTATACTAGACCTACACCTAAGGCCTTCTCATCTCACTACCTAGTCTAACTCTATTGGGATAGAGTTACACGCAATCAATCTAGTTCTCATAACTAGATAACACAACAATAATCTACTAGATCTACACACAATTCTAATTCTATCAACATAGAATTTAACACACAAGATCTACTTCTAAGATCTACACACAATTCTAATTCTATCAACATAGAATTTAACACACAACTATACTAAAACAAATCACACATGCAAGCAATCAATTCTAACAACCTATGCAATCACACATGCACAAATAATTCTAACAACCTAGGCAATCACACATGCACAATCAATTCTAACAACCTATGCAATCACACATGCATTCTAACAACCTATGCATTCAAACATGCATTCTAACAACCTATGATTAATTCTTTTAATTAAACATAAACATGCATACTAACAACCTTGATTAATTCTCATTAATTAATCTTAATCCACACTAATTCCATTGATTAATTATCCTAATTAATCCTACTCATCTTGATTAATTCCACTTAATTAACCTCAATTGCCTGGATTAATTATCTTAATTAATCCCTATAACCTCGATTAATTATTCTTAATTAATCTTAATTATCATGATTAATTACTCTCTAATTAATCCTAATCATATTCCTTAATGATCTTAGCATGCATACTAATCTATCTTTAATCATGCCATTACTTAATTAATTCTTTAATTAATTAACGCTAATTACCCTAGTTAATTACTAATCATGCAATTAACCTAACTACCCATCCTAATATGTGCCACCTCAATTCACACACTTCGAGAACTCACCGTGGTTTAGCCGGGAGGTTGTGCGGACGTGTGTGTACTCCTCGCTCCTTGTTAATGGCTCCAACTGCTCTTACCGTGGCTCGTACCGCTCCCCAGACACGTTGCCTAACCTTCGGACAATCTACGAACCACTCGACCAATCATCGAACCACTCGTCGGATCACGGCTACTCTACTGGACCAACCTCCGAATCATGGCACAACACTCTCGCATTTTCCTCGGATCACCTTCTGAACATGATCGAGTCGACCATCCTTTACGGCCGGATCACTCGGAAAATCCCTCTCGCTTAACTCTCTCTTTTCTCTCTTTGTTTAGGTAACTAAGGAGTGGAGTGGGTGAAGAATGGGAAGCCTTTGCTTGGTTTATATAGGCATCCTCACCTCCCATGCACGGCGACACATGGCGGAAGTCCGGCGGCACATGGCGACGGCGTGGACAAGTGGCGGCGAAGTATGGACAGGTGTCCCAGATATCAACACATGTCCGGTCTTCCAGAGGCTTCTAGATGCCGGTTGCTTAGGCATCACGGCGACCAATCACAACATGCCACATCACTTTTCCGGCGATCTCTCCCCGGTTCCTGCAACGTTTTCCGATCGTTTTACTATTCACCACCAGAATTACTATTCATTCCCGAAGTCACTATTTATCATCAGAGTTACTGTTCACGGCAACCTACGGTTTTCCTCAAAATTTTCTTCGACGGCTTGTCGAAATTATTCCGCTGACTTTCTGGTCACCGACGACACTGTTCTGGTTAACCGGACTTACTGTTTCGGCGACAGTCCCTACTGTTCTAGCAACATCCTCTACTGTTCCGGCGACCCTCTGATCCGTTATGGCACTGTTCTGATACCGACAATTCCCATGCATGTTCGTGGTTCCTCGGCTCGATCCTCGGTTTGCTTTCGGGCACGTCTTCGGGGACAATCGTTGGCTTTATTTGTTTTGGCTTGATTCTTCTTCAGCATCCGACATGTTATGACACACGCACACTCTGGCATCCCTGCTCCTTGTGCTATCCGTCACTTGGAAACTTCCTCTGGTTCGCCTGTGACCATGCTTACCCATGAAAACACCTTACTGATTTTTGTCAAACTTTTGTCGTGATTTTTGATTTCTTTTTTGTCGGATATTATTAGTCTAGTATTTGATGAGTTTCCATCAAGACATAATTATTTTCCTTAGACTTTTGTTCATACATCCACGCATAACCTTGTTTACCCACGTACCGCTGTCGTCCGTCTTCGTAGTTTACCACGCGGATTACTATTTCTTGGGACGGAGTATTACATACTCCCCCCCTTCATAGAATTCGTCCCCAAATTCTAAGTGCGATGAGGTTTCCTCCTTTTAGATGATCCCTCCTTTTTATCCTTTATCCTCTTTGGATCTCTTTTGGGTTTTTCAGAATATTTCTTCAGAACTTTCTCCGTTTCTTTGGAGTTTTGCTGTCGACGTTGTTCACTTCTTTCGAATTCTAATTGTTGTGTCTTACGAATTTCTTGCCGTTTCTGTTTTTCCCAAATCTCTCTTTTCGCCGTTTCTTCTTTAATCGCCTTTGTCCTTTTCTTTGTTTCTATTTCGTCAATCTTCCGCTTGGTGATTCTTATTTATTTCTCTGCTTCTTGTCTAAAGGATATTCACCTTAGAATATTACATGTCGTCTCCTTTCTCTCCTCTGTGTAATTTTCCAAGAGTTTCTTCCTTCCGTACTTACGATTTTTCATTTTTACGAAATAGTACTCAACTCAAGAGATATTCTCAATACTACTCTTTGTCATTTCCGCTATAATTTCTTTATCCACTATTTTCTCTTTTTAGCCGTTGTTTCTTGATCCTTTAATTTTATTGGTCGTTCAACGTCGCTCTTCTTTGGTCCATTGTCCGTTTCCTCCATATCTTATCTCCTCGGTACTCCGTGTATATCTTCTTACGCCTTGAGTACACACATCCTGCAAAATACCTATCCGTACAAACACCACAACCACAACACTAACACTATGATGCATAAACACAAAGTTATCTCCACTTGATACACTTTTGTTTTATTGGCAAGCATACGTTAAGCTGAGTCTCATACACATTTATCTACAACGCAGATTCTACTACCGCACACATTTATTTTGGCACACACTATTTACAACTATTTACAAGATAAGGAAAGCGCCCATTACTTACTTGTTTGTGGCTTACTAGCCTGCACTGTTTTAGGGTGGCTACCTAGTTTGATCTACGGTTTTCTTTCTTCTTTCCTTTCTTCTCCTTGCCTGCCAATGACTTGCTCTTACTGGAGTTGGAAGGGTTGAGATTTTCCGAGTTCTTCTCTGAACATTCATCCGCGTAGTGACCTTCATAGCCGCATATGTAGCACACAATGTATGGATGTGAGTAAGGATGATAACCCTGCACCGTACGAACAATCTCTCGGGTAGTGTCCTTCATTGCTACATGTAAAGCAATATGGAGTTACACTCCACGGTTCGCTTCTCTCTTCTTCAAACGTTGGGTCTACTTCACCCATCTTGTTCCAATTCTTCTTCCAGGCCGTGTCCTCTTTTACAGTCGGTACTGACAATTCTCCCACTTCGTTCGTAGAGTACACACCTCTTGCCTTGGTCGGTATTACTCCATGATTCGTAGCAGAGGATTTTTGGTACATCTCATTTAGATTTAGCATCATCTCGGGTGGTATTCCTGAAAACCATGCTACTGCTTGATAAATGTATGGCATTCTGCCGTGACTCTCCTCAATCTTGTTCGTTGCTTTTTCACTAGTTTCTTGAATTCCCCACGATGATCCTCCGTCATCCTTGTGATTGCATTCTTGAATTCCTGGAATTGTTATTTTGATCTTTTTGCTTCTCTTGGCCGATGCTCCGCTGTCCAAAGATATCTCGATATACCTAGGAGTAGGTGGTCCTGGTGGCGTTGCATACACCGTGTCCGGTGGTACTATATTATATGCCAACAAATGCCTTGGAATGCCATATTCCGACTGAAGATAAGCATCGTATTTGGTTTCAAGCGAGGCATTATCTTCTATTGGTTCTTCCAACACGTTCTAGGACATAGAACTGAAACTTGGTGTGATTAAATGCTCCAACGTGGGTACATTGTAAGGATTCATTCCCGGTTGCGATGAGCAATCCGAGTCCAACTCGTATATCACCCCATCCGGACCCTCGAACATTAGCTCGTCGCCTTCTCCATATACGTTTCCAAATCCCGGCGCAAAATCATCTAGTCCCGGTGCTTCTCCCTCCGGATCTTCTTCTAGATCTTCTTCCGTGTCATTGGAAATCACGATCAGATTTTCCATCGGTCCTCCCAATTCTGACTTCACACTTTCATCTTCGCTTTCTTCCTCCGGGCTAGTGTCTTCATCGTTCTCGTTTGTTCCTTCGAGATGCACCGACGATTCCGTTCCTCCCATACTATCATATTCCACTATATCATCCGTGGCTAGTGTTTCCTCTGAAGTTACGAATGGACTCGTAGGCATAAGAGATTCCGACTCGAAACCATCCAACATTTTTCTTACGTGCTCCGTCGATACCACTGAATTATCCGATTTACTCCTGTCAATCTCGTATGGGTAGCTACTCGATCCATCACCTCGTCTCATACTCAAAAATCTCCGCAACAACCATTTCCCCCAACTACCAACAGCTCGTCTTGGTGACATCTACATTATTAATTAGGGTGTGCTACACGCCTCAGGATGTGTGTGTACGTGGGATAAGAGGATGGCTTCTTAGGAGGGTGGTCACCAGCTCCTAGAGAAAAAGAGATGGTCGATGGTGGAGATCTAACACGATGGCGGTCGCTTCTCTTGTGTGGGATCGATGTGAAGGATGTGTTGGCGGGTCGAAGTGCACCACATAGTTGGGTTATTCTCTCATACAGCACGAGCTAGCCTTGGTGAATCACTCACACAAGACGAAGAACAAAGCTTATTCTCTCAAGAACACTCAAAGAGAAGAAGTAGGGAAAAGTGCGGCTTTTTATTGATAATCAAGGGTAAAAGGTTTACAACTGCTGCAGGGAGACTTTATAAGAGTCCGTCAGCTAGCCCTAGGGCCGAAATATAGAAGCAAAACGCAACAACAAAGCAAACAAAATGCAAAACCCTAAAGGGATACAAAATTCATTGTTTTCTTAAAGTAAATAAACCAAATATGGAAACTAAAGTTTGTAGACTTAAAATCGAACCCTCTGGTCGTTTTGGTGAAGCACTAGCCGTTGAGGAGGCTCTTTGAATCTGCAAGGATCGAATAAATTGAATAAAACTTACCCGGATGCAGTTTAAGGCGGATGGACGTTCCTTGATGCACTTCTTGATACACTTCTTGAGCTATCTTCTGACTTGCGATTTTGGTGATGTGGGAGTCGACCGGGGTTCTTCTTGAATACCTTGGACAGTTTCTTGAAGCTCTTCATGGTCCTTGATGTCCTTGCTTTGGCTTTCTTGATCATTCTCTGGGATTAAGCTTGACATGCATGGATCTTGTGGCTCCAATGTCTTCTCTTGAATTTCTAGGAATTTTTGAGTGATCTCTGGTTCTAGGAAGTTCAAAAGGTCTTGTACAACTAGGTTGAACCTCTTCTTGAGTTGTTTAGACTTTGAACACGTTATAGGGCCTTCTTGAACTTCTGGTACAGGATGTGCAACAGGATGTGCAACAGGATGTGCGTCAGGCTGGCGAGTGAGGTCGATGTTTGCATGATTTCGTCCCTCTTGAGAAGGTTTTGTCCTCAAAACTGAATCTCCTAGATCATAAGCAGACAAGTCAGCCACATTAAATGTATGTGAGATCTTTACCTCGCTTGGTAGCTCAAGTCGATATGCATTATCATTGATCTTTTCAAGGATCTTGAATGGGCCATCGCCTCTTGGTGATAACTTGGAAGCTCTCTGCTCTGGAAATCGTTATCGCCTCATATGCAACCAGACCCAATCCCCTGGTTCAAAGAACACCTCTTTCCTTCCTCGGTCAGCTTTGCGTTTGTTCTCCTCAGCCTTCTTTCCAAGGTTTTCTTTAACTTCAAGGTGCAACTTCTTGATGGCTTCTCCTCGGCTTAGACCATCTTGGTTAACCTATTCAATCTGAGGCAAAGAACAAGATCTAACGGAGACAAGGGATGAATTCCATAAACTACCTCAAAGGGAGATAGCTTGGTCGATGAGTGAACAGCTCGGTTATATGCAAATTCAATGAAAGGGATGCAATCAAGCCAAGTTTTCATGTTCTTTCTGAGGGTGGCTTTAAGTAAAGTAGAGAAAGTACGGTTTATCACTTCGGTTTGACCATCCATTTGAGGATGACAAGTTGTAGAAAACAGAAGTTTGGTACCTAAGTTTCTCCAAAGGTCCTCCAAAAGTGACTCAAGAACTTGGTATCACGGTCGGAGACTATGGTTCTTGGGATTCCATGGAGGCACACCACTTCCTTGAAGAACAATTCAGCAATTTGAGTTGCATCGTTGGTCTTGTCACACGGGATGAAGTGTGCCATCTTAGAAAACCGATCCACAACCACAAAGATTGAATCCTTGTGTCGTATCCTTTGCTAACCAAAGACAAAGTCCATAAAAACATCTACCCAAGGGGCGTTAGGTATAGGCAAAGGTAAGTAGAGACCATGAGGATGTATCCTGGATTTGGCTTTATGACACACAATGCAACGACTACAAAACCGTGCAACGTCCTTCTTGAGGTGAGGCGAAAAGAAGTGCTCCTTTATCATAGCTAAGGTCTTATCCATGCCGAAATGCCCTATCAAACCTCCACCAAGTGCTTCACTAAGTATCAATTCTCTCATGGAACCTTGCGGAATACACAACCGCTTGTCTTTGAACAAAAATCCATCTTGCAAGTAGAACGCCTTGTAAACTCCTTGACCACGGCCTTGGTAACATTCAGCTAGTTCCGGATCATCATTATACAGCTCCTTAATGTGTTCAAAACCCATCACCTTAGCCTCCATCGTGGTAATGAGTGCATACCTTTTTTTCAAGGCATCTTCTACCACATTTTCCTTGCCTTTCTTGTACTTAATTATGTAGGGTAATGTCTCGATGAACTCTAACCATTTGGCATGTCTTCTCTTAAGTGAAGTCTGGCCCTTAAGATGCTTGAGCGTTTCATGATCGGTGTGAATGATGAACTCCTTGGACAGCAAGTAATGTTGCTAAGTCTCTAAAGCTTGAACCAAAACATAAAGCTCCTTGTCATAAGTTGGATAATTCAAGGCAGCTCCACTCAACTTCTCACTAAAGAATGTCACGGGTCTCTTCCTTTGATGTAGGACAGCTCCAATGCCCAAACCTGAAGCATCACACTCTACCTCGAACATGACTTCAAAATCGGGTAAGGCTAAGACGGGTGCTTGCATGAGTCGCTCCTTTAAGGTGTTGAAGGACTATTCTTGCGCTTCTCCCCAAGAGAATGGTGCATTCTTTTTGATTACGGCAGTCATTAGTGCAGTCACCGTGCTAAAATCTCTGACAAACCTCCGGTAGAAGCTTGCTAATCCATGAAAGCTTCGGACATGTCCTATTGTTGTGGGAGTTGGCCATTCACGGATTGCTTTGATCTTTTCTTCATCTACCTGTAATCCATTTTCACTTACTACAAAGCCTAAAAAAACACACTTGTCAGTACAAAATGTGCACTTCTTTAGGTTGGCATAGAGACTTTCGTTCCGAAGTATTTTAAAACTTGCTCAAGATGTGTGACATGATCAGAATAGCACTTACTATAGATGAGTATGTCGTCAAAGTAAACAACAACGAATTTACCAATGAAAGACCTTAGAACTTGGTTCATCAAACGCATGAAGGTGCTTGGTGCGTTGGTTAGTCCGAAGGGCATGACAAGCCACTCGTAGAGACCTTGCTTGGTCTTGAAGGCTGTTTTCCACTCGTCTCCTTCTCTCGTTCTGACTTGATGATATCCACTTCGTAAATCTACCTTTGAGAAGATTACGACACCACTTAGCTCGTCCAACATGTCATCTAGTGTGGGAATGGGATGGCGGTATTTGATCGTGATGTTGTTGATTGCACGACAGTCAACACACATTCTCCACGAGCCATCTTTCTTTGGGACCAATAGAACAGGCACGGCACAGGGGCTGAGGCTCTCTCCAATGTACCCTTTGTCCATCAAGTCACAAACTTGTTTCTCTAGCTCCTTAGATTCTTCGGGATTCATCCGGTATGCTGGTTTGTTGGGCAGAGGTGAGCCTGGTACTAGATCGATTTGATGCTCTATTCCTCGGATAGGAGGGAGTCCTGGTGGTATCTCCTCCGAAAACACATCCTTGTATTGGCTTAGAACATATTGGATCTCTGCGGGAAGCTCCACTTCACCTAGGCCTGAACTTAGACACTCTTTAAAAATCATTAGAAGCACGGTGCCATTGGCACTCATGGTTTTACAAACATCACTAGATCGTAAGTATAAGCTAGAGTTACTTAACTCTTCCTCCTTACTCATATGCTTTTGCATTTCATGTATCTCGGATGGACTAAGAGGGGCAAAGGTAAACTTACGGTCCTTATGGGTGAAAGAGTAATGGTTTGTGCGTCCATTATGATTGGTGGCCTTATCAAACTGCCACGGTCTTCCAAGTAGAAGATGTCCAGCTTTCATAGGAACTACGTCACAAACTACTTCGTCTTGATATCTCCCCACGCTAATCAGAATGGTTACTTGCTCAGCAATCCTTAACTCGGTGTCATCATTAAGCCACCTTAACTTGGATGGTCTTGGGTGTTTGGTCTTTTGAAAACCTAACATGTCTACCATATACTTGCTAGCAACATTAGTGCAAGAACCTCCATCTATAATTAGATTACATACCTTATTTTTGATTGTACACCGAGAGTGGAAAATGTTTTCTCGTTGAGCTTTCTCCTCAGGATTGACAAAGACACTAAGCATACGCCGGATCACAAGTAGTTCTCCCTTGTCTTGATACTCTTCGTCTTCATTAAGTCCAGCGGTTTCATCCCCTTTCTCGTCTTGGGACTCATACTCTCCATTAGACGTGAGAATCATCACTCTTTGATTTAGACATTCTCGTGCATAATGGCCCCTGCCTTGACATTTGAAATAAGTAATGTCACGAGAACGGGATTGATAAGAGTTAGGGAACTTACCTGGGTCGTTCTTAGAAACCTTAGGTTCTTCAAGGGGTTTGTTCTTGATCCGAGAATCAGATTCCACGGCCTTGCCCTTGTCTATACCTCAGATGTTACTTGTACCCCAAGATGTGTTGTTTCTGGTCCGGTTGCTCATGGCATTCTTGCGCTTGATTTGTTGTTCTACTTGCACCGCCGTGTGAAGTAGTTCATGGAGTCCACTGTAGTTAGTCCGCTCCCACTTTATGTTGTACTCGTTCTTGCAACCCATCTATGAACTGAGCCATAAGTGCTTCCTCAGATTCTTCAAACTCCAGCAAGTTCATAAGCTTTTCAAATTCTTCAAAGTACTCGTCCACGGTCCTTGTTCCTTGAGACACCTTTCTAAAACGTTTTTGTAAGTCTCGGTGATAGTGATCAGGGACGTACCTTATCCTTAGAAGGTATTTCATGTCTCCCCAATTGGTGATTGGACCAAAGAGTTGTCTCCAACGAAATAGAAATTTAACAAAACTTAAACAGCAAATTAACAAAATCGAGACAAACAAATTTCTTTTTTTTTTTACTAGGTTTTGCAAGAATAAGACTCAATTCAAGACACAAAACACGACTTAACTCTTTATGGATTTTGACTCAACAAAAACAGAAGACTAACACCTTAACAAACGATAGCAAACTAAGGCAAAAGACAAACAACTTAACGAACGATAGCAACTACAATTCCTTTGGGTTTTAGGGTTTATAAAAATTGAAATTAACAACTTAAGAAACAAGGCTGCAACTATCTAGGGTTCTAAATATTTTGTTTTTTTTTTGAAAGGGAAAATAAACTAGAAACTAAAGCAAACTGAAACTAGACTAGAACAAAGAGAGAAACGATAGAACCTGGCAAGGGAGAGCGTGAACTGAGCTCTGATACCAAATGATACATGCCTCAGGGTGAGTGTGTACGTGGGATAAGAGGATGGCTTCTTAGGAGGGTGGTCACCGGCTCCTAGAGAAAAAGAGATGGTCAATGGTGGAGATCTAACACGATGGCGGTCGCTTCTCTCGTGTGGGATCGATTTGAGGGATGTGTTGGTGGGTTGAAGTGCACCACAGAGTTGGGTTATTCTCTGATACAGCACGAGCTAGCCTTGGTGAATCGCTCACATAAGACGAAGAACAAAGCTTATTCTCTCAAGAACACTCAAAGTGCAGCTCTTTATTGATAATCAAGGGTAAAAAGTTTACAACTGCTGCAGGGGCACTTTATGAGAGTCCGTTAGCTAGCCCTAGGGCCAAAATATAGAAGCAAAACGCAACAAAAAAGCAAACAAAACGCAAAACCCTAAAGGGATACAAAACTCATTGTTTTCTTAAAGTAAATAAACCAAATATGGAAACTAAAGTTTGTAGACTTAAACTCGAACCCTCTGGTCGTTTTGGTGAAGGACTAGCCGTTGGGGAGGCTCTTTGAACCTGCAAGGATCAAATAAATTGAATAAAACTTACTCGGATGCGGTTTAAGGCGGATGGACGTTCCCTGATGCACTTCTTGATACACTTCTTGAGCTATCTTCTGACTTGCGATTTTGGTGATGTGGGAGTCGACTGGAGATTCTTCTTGAATACCTTGGACAGTTTCTTGAAGCTCTTCATGGTCCTTGATGTCCTTGCCTTGGTTTTCTTGATCATTCTCTGGGATGAAGCTTGACATTCATGGATCTTTTGGTTTCAATGTCTTCTCTTGATTTTCCAGGGCTTTTTTAGTGATCTCTGGTTCTAGGAAGTTCAGAAGGTCTTGTACAGGTAGGCTGAACCTCATCTTGAGTTGTTTAGACTTTGAACGTGTCATAGGGCCTTCTTGAACTTTTGGTACAAGATGTGCGACAGGATGTGCGTCAGGTTGGCGAGTGAGGTCGATGTCCACATCAGGGTGAGTTCTAAAATAAAACAAAAATGTTGGAACATATTGGTTTCCTAACGGGTAGTAGTGTGACTCAATAATTTACTCGATAAAACATTTGAAAAGCAGTTAGTGTCGTGAGCATCAATTAACCTTGCTTTGATACCACCTAAATTATCTACTTGTAACATCCCTTTACCACTTTAAAACTAAGAGTGATGGAAGATGCACAAGAGGGCGTGCACTTTGAATAACTCAACCGGGGTTCTAGCACCAAGCTAGCCTCCTAGTCGAATCACTCTTAGTATCGCCACCTCTCGCACATGATATTAGGCTTTTCAACCCTTGACCATATGAGAGAGTTGTGTCGGCCCGGACCAAACCGATATATCACTGACACTCACCCATTCTTTACAAAATCCGATCCATACAATATATATTTATTCACACAAAACACACATAAAATTCATATACGTAATGAGCCCTTTTTAGAATCATACATAATACACATTAAATACTCCTCTTTCACTTCTACCCAACCAAAACTACGCCAATTGTCCTAATGTCCCAACCCCTAAGCTCCCTAAGGTTACCTAAAAAACAAAATGGTGGAATCATAAGTATCCTAAACCTAATGATACTTAGTAGAACCGGCCCTGCATAAGACAACATTAGTCTACCCCAAGTTCCCCACCCCATCTATTCTACTCATGCAAACAATCAATGCTACTCTGTTCTCGGAAGGAACTCCAAGTTCTCTGTAGAAAGGAAAGAGGTGATGCTCGGTTCGGGTAGGCAGCAGAAACGAAGGAATCCCTCTCAATCCTGGAACTGATACACTTTGTTCTTCTTGAGGATATGGCAATGCTCTAGATACTTTATGTCTACCTTCACAACAGTTGTGATCTTCTCAGACTTGGATAAATCAAGCTCGATGTGAAGGAGAAGAGGTGTGAGAAGTGAACCAAGGCAGAGGTGATTCGTCATCAGTGGGCTTCTCTTCACCTGCACCAAGTTCTCATACAAGACCATTGCAAGGTTGGTCGTACGTCTCTCGTAGTCCTAAAACTCAGCTCCTCATTGTGCATTGCACCTGCCTCAGACTTGAAGAAGAATGCATTGCTGAGGATCTTAGCCACAATACGCAGAACCGGGTTTTTGATCTGAGTGATTTTTGATGTATGCGGCCTGTAGGTGCCTTTCCCAATCAGATTCCATCTGCTTCACGAGATGACATTCATCTCTCTTGGCAAAACCATATATCTCGCAAATCTCATGTAGAGAGTATGAGAGGTACTTCTTGTCGAGGAGGAAAGAGAATCGTCCTTCGCTTGCTTTAGGATCGTTAGGATTCTTGTAGGTGAGGCGGCAAGTGGCAAGAAGCTCTCTGACATACTTCAAAAACGTGTGGTGGCAGACACCCCACAACTGTCCAATCTCCATCACCTCGAACACAGAGATGGCATCATCTAAAATACTCAAATCGGTTAACGTTTCCTAACAATTAAAGCGTGTAGGTAAAATCTCAACCTTCTTCATAACAGCGAGGTGCTTTGTATCATTGGGCATCCAAACTCTCGTACTAAGTGCAGCTTCGGTCACAACTGGTTCTTTGTCTTTACGTGGAGCTGTTATCTTCCCCATCACCTGAAAACACCGAAGGAACACAAGACAAAGCAACTAATCATGTGAGTGAAATGAATTAAAGTTTAAAAGGATGAGAATCAACAACAATTTAGACCAATGTGGTGTTGAATTCAAACTTTAAACCTCAAAATAATGCACCATGTCTCACAACTTCATGCACATTGGATAGCATAGTCAAATTCATAACCGATTTCAATGTTTATCAGCATCCCAATGAGGCAAAGCAAACCTAATCAATCAGTTAAACAAACAAAGGGGATTTTCTAAGCCGTTTTTTCTAAAACGAATTCATGTCAAAATCAATGCCCAATTTTGGATTTGGTTGAGTCAGACAAATTTATCATGAGTTCCAAAATCACAAGTTCCAAATATGTATAATCTAGATATCACACATGCACAAAAGAGTTCTTCTAACTATTTTTAAGTAATATAATAGCATGAATTCAATGTTAGGAATCTAAGAACTCAAGATAAATGCAAGTTACCTTCAACATCACATCACTTACCCAAAATCAGACTGAAAATCGAGAATTTGAGTGACTTACCTTAGCAAATCAAGGCAACTGATGCTAGAAACAGAAAGAACATGAAAATATTGTGGGTTAGAGTAAAGAAACGTCAAAATCTGATTAGAAACAAGAGAGATATCAAGGAAAGAAGATGAAGAGTGTTGAGTATTTGAGAGAGAGCGCCGAGATCGATCGAGTGAAGAAGAAGAAGATTTCGAGGGTTTTAAGAGAGATCGGTTTGATGTCGGTTCGATGTAAGTCAAATCGAATTGATACTAATCTGGAGATCGATTGATCTCGTCTAAAATGGTCTGGCACGACGGATCGATCATTCTGGTTGGGCAATCGATCGATCGATCTCCTTTGAGATGGTCCGGCAAGATGGAACGATCCATCGATTTGGGATCGATTGATCGAGGACACCAAAAGTAGTTTGGGAAATCGGACCAATTGTTCTGATCAGGGGATTTATCGGTCTATGAATGCAAGTGTGTTTAAGGTAGTTGATCGACTGATCCAACAAAGGGTCGATCGGTCTATTGCTTGTCTGGTCTCATTGTATGTATCACATGAACACACGGGTAAATCGTACTAAAGACGATCAGTCTAATAGTTAGACGGATCGTTCAAAATCAAACAACCAAAGAAAGAAATCGAAATAAGAAATATACAAGGTACCTTGATATATCATGGTTTTAACCCGTTTTTAGCCATGATATAGGTCTTGTTTTTAGAGTCCTTCTAGTGGTTTTGTAGTCTTTTTGAGTCTTTTTCAGGTTTTCGCACGTGTGGAGCTTAATTGAAGCTTTTAGAGTATTCTGGAGCTTTTTGGCGTCCGTTGAATAATTTTCCACCGTTGGATTGAGCTGAAATTTGGATATAAGACATATAAATGGATTAGCTTTCATTTGGAAGTGGTTTGAGGCCATTCTAACGGTGCGATCAAAAGTTATACCAGTTTTCGTGAAGACAGTCCAGTCTGGCAAGCAAAGAGTCTTGGTGTCGACCGACACCAACCCAGTATCGACTGACACCACCCCAATATCGATCGACACCGACTGCAGGAAAAGAAAACACGTGATTTTACAAGTTTAAAGATTCTACAACTTGGCCCAGAAGATTATATTATTTACAATTAAGCCCAGAACGTGTTTTAGCATTATATTTAGGGTTTTTAGCCACTTTTAGAGAGAGACTGGATTTTATTCATTATTCGGGTTTTGAGAGAGGGAGAGAAGTCAGAAACTCTGTTCCTGAGAGAGAAGATTTCGAACCCTTGTTACTCTTTACTCTACTCTTTTATGCAATCTATTTTATTCATGATGTTTGCTTCATTCACTATGTCTGAGTAGTTTCCTTGTTAGGTTTAGGGTTATTCAAAAGTGTTTGATAAATTGTTAGGTTGATCTGAATTTTGATAGGAGAAATTCAATAGAGTTCTTCATCTAGACTTGTGATTACTGCTTATTCTAGCTTCATGACCTAGAATCTGATCTTAGGTTGTTTGATTGGCACGAAAGTGTGACTGATTGCTTGGACTAGTGTTAGATGAGCAAAAGACTTATTCGCAAAGAAATTTGGTTTAGGATTTTGTGAACAATTGAACCTGATCATTAATGCTTGTTTGAATTCATAGGATTTGCAAAGAAATTTGGAATTCTAGGTTTAGACATAGATAATCTTCGCAACGACGGTTGGTTGATTTTACATTTGTGTTTCAAGTTCAAAAACTGTGCTTAATATCCTCCTGACATTCTATTTGATCTGCAATTCTGATTTACCAGGGAATTTCCCTAGGCTTAGCGTTTTTCCTCCATTGAATTTCACAACTTTTATATTCTGCTGTTTATTTCCTGCATTACTTTGTTCGCTTAACTCGATTCTTTGTGGTTCGACCCCTACTATACTGCAGCTACTGCTTTAGTACTTTTAGGGTATTATATTTGAGCATATCATACATAGGGGGTTACCTCCCACCAAGCGCTTGTTTTAGGTCGTTAGCTTGACCGTGGTGAGGCATTAAGCATGATCTGGGTCAGAAAGAGGTGTTTGAGCACCTTCTTCTGGTTGTGCATCGGCGAGATACGATTTCAGCCTCTGACCATTAACCGTTAATGGTTCTCCATTGGGATCCCATAGAGTGACCGCTCCATGCGGTTTCACTTCTTTGATGGTGAACGGACTAGACCATCGAGATCCAAATTTTCCAAGAAAAAGTTTCAGCCGTGAGTTAAATAGAAGTACCTTATCGTTCTCTGCAAACTTTTTCAGGATGATCTTCTTGTCGTGATGAGCTTTGGTCCTTTTCTTGTAGATTCTGGAACTCTCGTAAGAATCCAAATGAATCTCGTCTAATTCATTGAGCTGGATCAAACGCTTCTCTGCTATGGTTTTGACATCGAAATTCATCAGCTTAGTGGCTCAGAGTGCTTTATATTAGAGTTCCATAGGTAAGTGACAAGACTTCCAATATATGAGGTTGAATGGTGTAGTCCCAATAGAAGTTTTGTAGGCAGTAATATATGCCCATAGAGCATCTTCAAGCTTTGCAGCCCGGTCTTTTCTTGACTTGCCTACAGTCTTCTCTAGAATCCCTTTTATCACTCGGTTGGAGATCTCAACCTGACCACTTGTCTAAGGATGGTAAGGTGTGGCGACTTTGTGTTTCACGCCATTTTTCTTCAACAAGTTCTCAAAAACGTTGTTGATAAAGTGCTTCGCTCCATCACTGATCACAACTCATGGTATTCCAAAACGAGGGAAAACAATCTTCTTAAACATCTTAAGCACCACCTTAGCATCATTGGTTGGACTTGCAATATCCTAAACCCACTTAGACACATAGTCTATATCAACCAGGATGTATTCATTACCATATGATGATGGAAAAGGTCTCATGAAGTCAATTCCCCATACATCAAACACCTCAACCTCGAGAATCAAGTTTTAAGGAATCTCATTTCTCTTGTTGATGCTTCCTTTTCTCTGAAAAGGGTCACACTTCGAAACAAACTCATACGCATCTTGGAATAGAGTAGGCCATCAAAAACCAGCTTGGAGGACCTTAGTAGCAGTCTTGAAACATAAAAAATGGCCTAGATAATCCAAAGCATGACAATGATAAAGAATGCTCTGCACCTCGCTCTAAGAATACATCTCTTGAATAGACCGTTAGAACACCTCCTATACAGGTAAGGTTTGTCGCAATAATATCGTTGAACGTCTCACAGAAACTTCCTCTTAGCATATTCAGTAAAGTCAGGAGGTGGAACGTCACAAGACAAGTAGTTAGCAAAATCAGCATACCAAGACATCTGATTAGTACTTGCATGTAGAGTCATTAGCCAAATTTTCTTAAGTGATAGGCTTCTTCAACCTTAACTATGTAAACGTCCTCAATAGAAACAAGTTCTTCACCTTGCAGAGCGTCATTAAGGGGAACTTCCTCATCAACTCTTAGCCTAGAAAAGTTATTGGCTACACCATTCTCAATCCCTTTCTTGTCCTTGATCTCTAAGTCAAACTCTTGTAGCAAGAGTGCCCATATCAACAATCTTGGCTTGGCATCCTTCTTTGACAACAACTACCTCAAAGCAGCATGGTCTGTGTGAACAATAACCTTGGATACAACTAGATAGGAGTGAAACTTCTCAAAGGCAAAGACAATGGCGAGAAGTTTTTTCTCCGTTGTTGCATAGTTGACTTGTGTGCCATCAAGAGTAAAACTTGCATAATATATCACATGCAACTTCTTATCCTTTCGTTGTCCCAAAACAGCACCCACAACATAGTCACTAGCATCACACATCACCTCAAATGGTAGCTCCCAATCTAGAGGTTGAACAATAGGAGCAGTCACTAGTAATTCTTTGATGGAGATGAAAGCCTTCAGGCAGTCTTCATCAAACTCAAACTTCTGATCCTGACAAAGCAGTTGTGTCAATGGTCTAGCGATCTTGGAGAATTCCTTGATAAACCTTCTGTAGAACCCAGCATGTCCCAAAAAGCTCATGATTCTTTTCACTGAATTTGGAGGCTGCATGTTTGACATGACTTCAATCTTGGGTTTGTCAACCTCAATCCCCTTCTCTGAAATCTTGTGACCTAGAACAATACCATCTCTCACCAAGAAATGACATTTCTCCCAATTGAGAACCTAATTCTTGTCCTCGCAGCGTTGAAGTACCCTGCACAAGTTAGACAAACAAGCGGCAAACGACATACCTTGCACAGAAAAATCATCCATGAAAACCTCCAAAAAATCTTTAATCATATTAGTAAAGATAGACATCATACAATACTGGAAAGTAGCTGGAGCGTTACATAACCCAAATCGCATCCTTCGATTAGCAAAGGTACCATTAGGGCATGTAAAGGTGGTTTTTTCTTGATCATCAGGGTGAATCATGATTTGAAAGAATCTCGAATACCAATCAAAAACAAGTATAAGGGTGATTGGCTAGTCTTTTAAGCATTTGATCAATGAAGGGTAAAGGAAAGTGGTATTTCCTAGTTGCAGAGTTCAGTTTCGATAATCAATGCACATTTTGTGTCCTGTGATAGTTCTTGTAGGGATTCATTCATTCTTATCATATTTAATCCCAGTAACACCAGCTTTTTTAGCCACCACATGGAATGAGCTCACCCAAGTACTATCAGAAATAGGATAGATGACCCCACCATCTTAAAGTTTCATAATCTCTTTCTTTACAACATCTATGAGGTTTGGGTTTAACCGCCTATGATGTTCTACAGAAGTCATAGACTCATCTTCTAGATAAATTCGATGCATACAAAGACTAGGGGAGATTCCTTTCATATCATCAAGTGAATAACTTAAAGCCTTTCTATATTTCCTCAATTCACACAACAACAAGGCAGTATCCACATTGTTCAGCTCAGCATTGATTATGACAGGGTAAGTAGAGTTAGGACCAAGAAAAGCGTACATTAGCCCTGCAGGAAGTGTATTCAACTCTACTTTTGGAGCATTGATCTCACTCCAATCATCACAGACCTTAGGAGGAAGGTATGCTTTTGCTGCTTTGTCCTTGGGTTGCTCAATCCTAGCATATGCAACCATTGTACCCATCTCAGCACTATAATCCATGAGCCTAGCAAAACCAGTCTCATTCTCAAGATATCCAAACTGAATCTCCTCTTTCGTCAAAGCAATTTGAAGGGAGTCCTCGGTGTTAAACTCCTCAAGTAGCACATCCATGTATATCCTTGAAAACTTGGCCATCAATAGTGGGTTTTTGCATCACTAGTTTCATGTCAAACTCTTGCACAATGTCCCCGATTTACAAATGAATTTTACTCCTCCTAATATCAATCAAGGCACCAACAGTGCGCAAGAAAGGCCTACCAAGGATAAGTGGATCTCGTGGCTCCTCATCAATCTCAAATACCAGTAAATCAGTGGAATATAGAAGTTTCCAACCTTAACATGTACATCCTCAGCTACACCACTAGGGTACCGTACAGAACAGCCTGCAAGGATCAAAGAAATTCTTGATGGCAGGAAGTTTGTGATCCCTAAGAGTTTTGACACAGAGAGGGGCATCAAGTTCACACAAGCATTTTGCGAATGTGGATTCTCCAATAGTACAAGGTAATACAAAACTACCAGGATCTTTCTTCTTCTTAGGAATGATGTTCTGCACTCATGTGTGATCAACACAGCTCCTTCTTCAAAACTCCTCTTGTTAGTCAAAATATCCTTCAGGTTTTTCCTGTAGGTAGGGATGTTTTGAATAACTTCAAGGAAAGGAAGCTTACTTTGAAGTTGTTTCATCACCTCATCAAAGTGTGCATACTCTTTCTCCCTCTGAATCTTCTTCTGACGTCCTGGAAAAGGTAGCTTAGGTATGTAAGGCAGTGGTATCGGTCTATATATACCTCGGTACTCTCAGTTGGTACTACAAGTGTGTTCTTTGTAATGGTTTCTTCAACCACTTGCTAACTCTCAGCAATTTTAGGTGTATCTTCCTCATTCAAATCCTCAGTAATTTCAACTGCCTTCCCCTTCCTTGAGACTTGTTTAACCTGCTTCCCATTTCTCAAAGTGATGACATTCAAAAACTCCTTAGTGTTGTAGTCTTTCGGGTTCTGGACTGGTTTACTAGGAAGAACTCCTGACTGTCTCGTAGAAGAAGATGTTGTTTATGCTACCTGATTCTCAAGTGTCTTCACATGTAAAGATAAAGCCTCAAATTTGTTATGGAGATCACCATACATGCTCTCGACTTTTACATTGATGTGGATAGCATTTTTTTATGTCCTTCTAGAAGTTGCTGCATCATGTTCTTCAGCTCATTATCCTAGGCTGCTGGAGTAGGAGCGCTCACAAGAGCTTGCTGATTCTGATAGTTTCCCTTGAAGTTGTTGTATTGAGGTTTTTGTTGAAAACCTCCTTGCCCATAATTGTTCCCTTTTTCTGCCCTTTGAAAATGTATGTCTTGGGGTAGTTTCCTTTTCCTTGTATAAATAGCTTGGGTTGAACTGCTGACCTTGTGTTTCTACAAGAGAAGGATACACCTGATCCTGAGGATTCACGACATTAGTGCTTCTGTAAGAAAGGTTAGGATGATTCTTGTAGTTTGAGTTGAACCAGTTATTCTGAAAAATTCCCTTGTCCATTCACATAGTTTAACTCTGCCAGTAAATCTTCAGACCCATCTCCAACTACCTCATGGTACTCCTGACTATCCCCTGAGTCTTCAACAAGATGCACCACTCGTTGGTCTCGCATCAGAAGCTGCTCAACCTTAGCTGTCAATTCTGCAATCTGTTTTGACTCTAAGACTCTGATGCTCTTAAGCGATCTATCCTAATCAACGCAGTGATTGTTGTTGCTGGCTGCAAGGTTCTCAATCAAAGTTTGAGCTTCTCCCTTAGTCTTAGTCATGAATTCCCCATTACTAGCTGTATCTAACGCCATTTTGTACCTCTCATCATATCCTTTATAGAAAGTGTTGATGAGTGCTGCAGATGTGAATCCATGATGAGGGCATTCTCTGTAGTAATCCTTGAACTGTTCCCAAGCCTCATGAAATGACTCTATGCCTCCTTGCTTGAAATTGGAAATCTTGTTCCTAAGAAGAGTCGTTCTCGCCTGAGTGAAGTACTGCGACAGAAACGCAGCCTTATTGTCTTACCAAGACCGTGTGGAACCTGGTTCCAGTGACTTCAACCAGATGTGAACTTCATCACATAGAAGAAATGAGAACAACCTCCACTTGACATCATCATCAGGGATTCCATTCATCCTAGTCGTGGCACACACCTCCTCAAACTTATCCAGAAGATAAACAGGGTTCTTAGAATGGAAACCATGAATTTGATTCTGCTTCACAAGAGCTAGCAATCATGGCTTGATCTCAAAGTCATTCATGTTGATTGGGGGGTGTTGGAGCATCATGTTCCCTTTAAGTACGTCTAGTAGGTGCATGCCTCTGATTCTCATTGTTTCCTCCAAGAGCTAAACTTGCTCCGTTCACAGGAGGGAGAGGAGAAGCCTCTAG
This sequence comes from Crucihimalaya himalaica, assembly GCA_004349715.1. Lineage (NCBI taxonomy): Eukaryota > Viridiplantae > Streptophyta > Magnoliopsida > Brassicales > Brassicaceae > Crucihimalaya > Crucihimalaya himalaica. The sequence goes on from SMJT01000136.1 coordinate 202,436, forward strand.
TTCCCTCTGGTCATCATTGTCGTGTTGATTACCACCTTTGAGCAAGTTGTTATCATTGCATTGAGAGCATCCATTTTTGCTTTCTTCTTCTTAGCAAGCGCTACTCTCTTTCTTTCCCTTTTAAACTTTCCCAGATCCTCTTGATATTCAATCTGATGTGCTGAGCCTTTGCTGCGGGTCATACACCCAAAAACACCAAAGAGAAAAACGAGAAAGAAGATAAGTAACTAAAAATAAAAATGCCTTAGTCTAAGAACTAATCCTAAATCTATAGGTAACACTATTGGTCCCCGGCAACGACGTCAACTTGATTGCTCGAGTAATTGACCCGAAATACATAAACCGCAAGGGCACGATGTAATGCGTAGTAGTATGTTTGGAGTCGATCCACAAGGACAATGGTACTCTATAGATTTGCAAAATTCGTAAATGGCTAAAGTGTAGAAAAGTTGTCTTAGTTTTCAGAATTGTAAATAAAAATGCAGATAAATAAACGATGTAAACTATAAGATTAAAGGCATTGGTGCATAGGGTATTTCAGAGAAATAATGATTACTAAGATGAATGAATCAAGAAACTCAATAGATAAAACCGTTCTTAAACATGAACACTTAATTAGACTAATTCTCTTTAAAGACATTAATCCTTAATTTGACTAATCTATTTTACAAACTGTCGTTTGAGACCTCCTAGTCAAATTTGCATTATCAATCAAGTTCACTATGTTCACAATATTTCCTAACATCAACTGACTTTGGCTAGGATCATATTGCTCAATTCACATCAATTCAGGCAATCTATCAAACACTTTTATGCATAGAAAAACCTAGGATCTAGAACAGAGAGATCTATCCGATTCTACCATTAAGAACATGTGAATTGAAGAACCTAAAGAGTTAGAGTTTCATAAAAGCAATCAAATCATCAAACCATTGAATCTCCTACTTAAAACCCTAAAACCCAATTAGAAGACTACTCAAACATAACGATAAAAACAACACAAATCAAAGGAAAAGACATAATAGAATTACGATAGAATATGGAAATAGGGTTAAGAAATATTCTCATAATTTTCAGAAAGGATAAATCTAAGATCCCAAGGAGTAGCTTACAATGTGAAGTCTCTCCAGAAAATAGAAAAAAGTACGTTCTAAAAGATAAGTCTTAGGGTTATAATACCCTCTTGCCAAAAAAAAAAAAAAATAGGATATGTATAATCTGCCGCGCGATCGGATCGATGGATCTTCCTCTGGATCGGTCGATCTCTTCCTCTCGTGCTCATCCGAGGGATCCGATCGATCGGTCCTGTTGTGGATTGATTGGTCCCTTCCCTCTTCCTTCATTCGGGGGTTTTGATCGATCGATCCTGGTATGGATCAATCGATCATTCTCTCTTCTTTCGTCGGTGTGCTTTGATCGATCGATCTTGGTGTAGATCGATCGGTCTCCTCTCCTTCATGCATGCGCTGTCACGCAATCCTCCCGAAAAAGACAAAAACTTTCTATTTCCGCGTAACATCCTGTAATCTGCAGAAAACTCAAGACTAGACCAAAAAGACACAAAAAGACGCTAAAAAGACGTAGCGGAGTCATAAACGACTCTAAAACTCAAGAAGAAAGATGATAAAAACACGACATATCAAGTAGGTAACGTACGACTCAAGCAAAACAAACTTTTTTCTTTTCTCGACATCCAACTCCTAATTTTTCTGTAAATGGCGGAATAACAACATCACCAGAAGACACTAGAACTGGTTTTGTTGTTGAGATAAATGTAGAGTTGTTTGACACAGTGGGCTCTGGCACTACAACACGCAAAGATTGAGGAGACACAAGTAGAGAACCATCAACCATAGTAGATGGAACAGTTGCTGGAGCTACTGCTAAAACGGCATCACTACTAGAATTCTCATTGCTCCCCCTATCGCACAAATCCAGTGATGGAAAATCATCACTGTCATCATCCAAAGTTACTAATAATGGCAAAGGAGATGGCGACTTAGTGTGTAACAGAGCAGTTGGTGATGGAGTAACAGGAGCAAAGGGAAATACAACCTCATTAAACACAACGTTACGAGATACGAAGTTTTCTTTCTTATTTAAATCATAGACACGCCAACGAGATATAGGGATAACCAAGAAACACACAACAAAAAGATCGTTCGTCAAATTTGCTACGAACAGTTGTGCCTTTGAAAGCGTAACACAAGCACCCAAAAAAACACGCAAGTTGTCAAGAGATGGAGATTGTCCATATAGAAGTACATGTGGTACTTTTCCTTGAAGAATAGAAGGCGGAGTGCGTTTGGTTAAATAACATGCGGTAAGAACGCAATCACCTCAAAACCCTAAAGGTAAATCAGCTTGAAAGCATAGTGATCGTGCAACATTAAGAATATGCATATGCTTTCTCTCGACACGACTATTTTCTTGCGGTGTTCCAACATAAAAGAATTGATTCACGATACCTTGAGATGCTGAAAATTACTTGAGACACTTGAATTCAGATCCATTGTCACACCTAATCATACGTACACCCATATTATATTGACGCTTAACCATCGCCAAAAATCTTGAAGAGGGGAGACTTCTCCTTTTGATCTCATTAACGACACCCAAACGGCACGAGAGTGATCGTTAACAATAGTTAAAAATAGGTGTATCCACAAGTCGCAGCACCATTGATGGTCCCCAAACATCGCAATGGATAAGAGAAAAAACAGCAAATGCTTTATTATCACTTTCTGTAAAAGACAAACGAGGTTGTTTGGCCCGGACACAAACGTCACAAAGACTGTCCGACAAATATTTAGAAACACCAATGTCAACTAGACTAGGTAAATGGGAAAACACATACTGTGCAGGATGCCCAACCGTTGATGCCACAACTCACGATCACTAAGACGATTCACTGCATTAGCTTTAACTTGAAAAACTTCACAAAATAATAAATCCCATCACACCCATCACCGGCTCCAATCACTATCCTCGTAAATCGGTCCTGCAAGTAACAAAACTTAATAGTAAATACTGCAATACATGGTTTCTCTTTGAGAAGACAAGCTACATAAAGTAGTGTATTCGTCAAGTAAGGCACAAAAAGAACACAAGACAAAACAACTGATCCTAAAAGACACAATTTGCCTTGTTTAGTAGTCATTGTAGATGTGCCATTAGGAAGTCCAATCAGACACAGGACAATATCAAAAACATTAAATAACAAGTCGAGTTTGCTAGTGAGATGATGTGATGCGCCACTATCAATAACCATACCAAAGAGACATTCAACCTCATTTGGCTTGTTGTTGTTCAAGAGAGTTTACATCATATTCCATTGGGCATCATCAAGAGGTAATCCGGCCTGATCAATATTGGTCACTATTAGACTATAGGCTTCCAATTCAAAACCAATTGGCAATGAGTGGAGTGGCCAATATATCTTATATACTAGTCAGGATCCCTTCCAACTTTCGATGTGAGATATTAATCCCTAATACGCCCCCTTGAGATGATGATTCCTTTGACCATTAATCTCGATACGTTTGGGTTTGGATCGATGGCATTCGGGCCTGATCGATAATTGGACCAACTTTGGGTCAGATAGGGTTGGACTGTATGAATTGGGCTCTGATACCATATTAGACTATGGGTTTCCAACTCAAAACCAATTGGCAATGAGTGGAGTGGCCCATATATCTTATATATTAGTCAGGATCCTTTCGAACTTCCGATGTGGGATATTAATCCCTAATAGTCACTAGTGGAGGAAATCCAGATGATGGTGTACACTCTTGAAGCTGAACATTATAAGCTCGGCCAGATCCATAGCCACCACGGCCACGTCCACCACCAAAATTAGAATAACCACCACGACCGCGACCACCGACATAGTTTTCACGACCACGACCAGAATTGTTTTCACCAAGAGATTTTGGAAACCCTTGAAGTTGATAACACCAACTAACATCACGCCATGTTTTACCACAGTGAGAACAGGGCGTATAACGTCTATGACTTACAGGTTTTGAAACTAAAGCCGAGAAACCAACACCTTTGGCTCGTATATTTGTTACACGAGTAACGTTATGGTGACGTTCTTCTTACAACATGAAGGAATACACATTATCAAGAGACGGCGATGGCTCCATCATAAGAATGTTTGAACGTGTCGTCCCAAAAAGAGTGTTATCTAGACCCATAAGAAAATGTGATTTGCGTATTCTTTCTCGCTTGGCATAAAATCTCTTTTTGTTTAGCACAATTGCTTTTACCACAACAAGAAGCAGAAATTGGATCATATTCTGCTAATCATACCACAATGATTTCAATCAACCAAAATAATCATGAATTGATAGTCCTTGCTTACAACCAGTAAGAGCAACTTCGAGTTCATGAACTCGTGGTTCATTACCAATAGAAAACCGACCACGAAGACTTGCCACACTTCATATGCCGTATCTGCGCAAGTAACAGAATTTCACAACGACGGCTCAACTGCATTAAGAATCCAAGCAACCAACATAGAATTAACAATTCCCCACTGTTTAATTGTGTCACCACCAGTCGTTGGTTTTATCACGGTTCCTTTTATAAAACCAATCTTGTTCATTGCCTTAAGAGAATTTTGCATAAGCTTGGCCCATATAGACCATGAAATTGGTCTATCAAAGAATTAACAGAAAATAGAAGAGGACTGGAGAAATAGAGTTTAGAGAGAAGAACTACAAAAGAGAAGAGAAGTAACGAGGAAGAAGATGATAATTTTAGTTCATTGATTTTTCTGATGCTTATTACAGACACGAGACAGAGAGTTTATACACAGATAAAAGGGTTAAAACGCGAACTCAATAGCAGCCCACTAACTTAATAAGCGAGGTCCAATAATCTAAACTTAGGTACTTATCAACACTCCCAATAATCTATACTTAGGTACTTATCAATACACCCTTCTCCAAGAACCAACTTGTCCTCAAATTTAAGATACATCACTAAACCGCATTGTCCAAGCTTCACACTCTTATCTCTTGAAATGGATATTCTCCATTGAATGATCCAATAGTTGCTCAACCATTTATCATAAACCTACGATGACACTATCATGATCATATAGTAAAGGAGCTTCCAAGAGGGCATAAGAGGCGTACACGTGTGATCATCCTTAGCTTTCCCCGAACCCCTCATCACCTTCTTTCTCTCCTCTTTGTAAGTACTCCTATCTTGCATCAACCTGGTTCCAATGACCATTAATCTCGATATGTTTGGGCTTGGATCGATGACATTTGGGCCTGATCGATAATTGGACCAACTTTGGATCAGATCGGGTTGGACTATATGGATCGGGCTCTGATATCAAAACAGACCAATAAACTCAACACATCATCTATTCTTCTTCCTTCTTGCAAATCCTTCGTTCTAGCTCTCTCATTATCTCTGTTAGTCATAATAATCCTTGTTTTAACACATAATTTCAGTAAAAAAGACCAGCCTTCCACTTCTAAACCGTGACAATCAAACAACAAGAGCTGGTTCTCATACTCACCTACATAATTTCCTAGACCATGAATTCACTCTTCTAGTTCCACATTAAAGCACATTTTTAATCCCAGGCTGAATTGTAGTGTCTCATCAATACCTAATTGCATTGCTAAATTTAAAACCTTATGACCAAGCCACAATCTATCATGAAATGGAGCTTGAAATTACTGGACTGTAGAAATCAATCTCTTGAATCCTATTCTATGAACTATTTGCAGCATCATCATCATACCACCACAATTGTAAAATCTCACTAATCAGTTCCATTGAGCCTTTTCGAACCATGTCCCACCTAGATCCCAAGCACAACCAATCCAAGATACTATTTTAGCTTGTTTCTCGTTTGTACACACCAATATTTCAGCAAATTGTACGTTGTCCCAAGGCTTGACCGAGCAACTATGGAATTGTTGCTTCACCGAAATCCATTCAAGAAACTGAGAGTGTTTTGGGCAAGGAGGTTTCAAATCCGATGACCATGAATCACAAGAATACTTCATGTGTTTGAGGAAATTTCCAAGCAACGGATTTAGGTCTTTCTTCCTTTCCCTGTGGTAGCTTTGTTTGACAGGAATACTTTTTTTTCGGCGACTTCGTGTTCCACTTGGACCATTAGAAATCAAGGAGTCTCGTGAAGCTTCTTGAGGTTGAAGACCCACCACCTGTTCGATGAAATTCCCAAGCGATGCGTCAAATAATTTCTCATACTTCACATCTGTACCAGCTTGGATCCAAGCTCAAAACACATTCTTGATTATGATTGATTAGTCCCAAATCGTCATAGTTAAAATTCAGTTGTGGATCTTTTGTTAAAGAATCCTCAATCGAAATTTCTTGTTTTGGCCCTCCACATGCTCGACGAAATTCCTCAAAGAATATTTTGAGTTTTCCACCGGCAATTGATCATCTGCACATGACTTGTGTGTCTGTTGAAGCTCCTGCGTCTTCTCGTGCTTCTCAACCGGCGTTCGGAGGGGATAAACTCGATCGTTGTGTTCTCTGAATCTTTGGTGGAGGAGATTTATGAAGGCTTTCTTTAAGTTTGTTTCTTGTCTTACAAATTCTATCATTGTTTGCCTTAGTTTCTCCGTCGATTCGTCCCAGTCGTCGTCCCAACCTGTCTTGAGTTCTGAAAGAACCATCATCAAAATCTCTCAATGAAAGCACCAATTCGATAGACCATGAAATTGTTCTATCAAAGAATTAACAGAAAATAGAAGAGAACAGAGGAAATAGAGTTTAGAAGAGAAGATATTGGATCAACTTCTCGTATGCCCCAAAGCCTAAATCTCATTTCTATTTTGCCCTTATTATAAAAAATCATTTGTTTTTCATTTAATTCTAATCCGAAAGCGAGTAAAAGACAACTAAATCTTTATTATTTTACATATTTATGACCCAACCAAAGCAATCAGGACGCAGATCCTAGATCCATCGGATTCGGTAAGGATCCAACCCAAAAACAAAATTAAACCTAAGTACTCAATTCTTTTCTCCCCTTCTCGACATCCCGCTTCTTGTCTCTCTTCTTCTCAACTTCAACTCTCCTTTGTTCTTCTTTCTTCTTCCTTTTTCTTCATCTCGATTTGAAAAGAACTTTCTTCTTCTTCTTCTCTCGTCGTCTGATTCCGAACACAAGAAACCAGTCTCCATCGGCTTTGAAGGTGAAGATATATTGTTTGTTTGGTAGAGAGAAGTCTGCTCATAAGGTTCTCGGTTGTGGATCTGAAAATTGATGGTATTTTCTTTCCTAACTCTGTTAATCTTCATTTCTAGCTCTATTAATTGTTTATTTTTTGATGATACTTTGTGTCTGAACGGTGGCTATGAACAGTGTTGATATATCTGTGTTTGAGGAAGAATTTCAATGTCATTGGACACTTGATTTGTCTGAACTTTGCATCTTAATCTTGGCTTAAATATGTTTGTTGATATAATTGTTTTGCTATGATTTTAATGCTAACGAACTAGGGTTGTTTAACTGGGATTTTAGTGTTGAACTGGGATGATATTATTTTTTTTGCTATCAACAGGCTTCTATCTACTAAACAATTTATGTAGGGTTATTTATATTAATTGTTTTGAGTTTATCAACTGTTTAGAGTTTAGCAATTGTTTTGAGTTTAATTGTTTTGAGTTTATCAACTGAACTGGCATCAATTTAGTAAAGTTTGGGATTCTCAAGTGTTTTATTTTAAATTTATGTAGGATTATCAGTGGCTCCTTGTACTAAGAATGGGATTAATTCAAAGAAAACGAAGAAGAAGACTCCTCCGCCAGAAGCTTCCTCCTCTGCTCTGCCAGCTACTATATCGCCTTCCCCGCCAGCTGCTATCTCGTCTCCTCCAGCAGCTATCTCACCTACTCTGCCATATGCTCTAGGTTCTCCTCCGCCATAAGTTTCCTTGTCTCTTTTGGCAGCTGCTATCTTGCATTCCCCGTTAGCTGCTATGTCGCCTTCTCTGCCAGCGACTTCTAGTCATTCTCAAGCAGAGGTAATTAGTGTAAATTTGAAAAAGTAGCGGGAATAGAGAAAGTGAATGACATTTGAATTTTTGTAGAAAACAATACGCTTGATACAACTATGGATTTTGGTACAACTATTTATGACATTTGAATTTTTGGTACAAAACAGTATGGTTGGTACAACTATTTATTACTGTTGTGTTTGGATTTGCAGGAGGATGATGAGGATGATACCGAACAACCAATACAACCTCTGAAGTTTTACTTTAGCCAAACTGACGATACAAAGTCGTGTAAATTGTCATAAAGGTATGACGATACCGAAAAGATGAAGGACTTGGAAGAAATCCTTGCGGAGGATGGGAAGGATTTGATTTAGACTACATCCACAGTTTCAGCACATTTGGCATATGTACAGAGAACCACAAGTATACATGTATGTGGATGCTCTTGGTTTGCACGGCTTGTATAGACAAAGATAATGTGTGTTGGTTTGTGGTAAACAGGGTTCCTATAAGGTATTCTATTATGGAACATGACCTTATTTTTGGAATTAACTGTCATATTTATTCACCAAACCGTGATAAGTTCGGGAGTGAAGAGTTTGTGCGAAGGTATTTTGAAATACAAGAAAAAGGGACGAAGGTAATAAAGGTAACAGTCCAAGATGTGAAAAACAAGCTTCATACTATGTTAGCAGATGGACACCGGTTGAAGATGGATATTCTCTTCTTCTTAAGCACCATCATTGGACCGAAGAAAAAGTTTGGGCACATAGATCATTTTCTGCTGAGAGTTGTGGATGATCTACGTGTGTGTAAAAGGTTCTCATGGGGGGAGATACACATATGAAGATGCCATTAAAAATATCAATCATATGATGGGACATTTTAAGGGCGTTTCGGGGAATACATGGGGGTTTCCGGGTTTCTTAAAACATTTGGAGGTAATATTCATTTGTGAAACACAAATCAATAATTTTAATTACAATCTTTTGATTTTTCTGATTTACTATGTTCTTGTGTAGATTTTGGCGTGTGAGGCCATTCCGAATTTGAAGAAGATGTTTCGAGAAGATGTACCCTCAGTCATATATTGTTCAAGGATGTGAAAACCAAAAAAAAAGAAAAACACTCACATGAAAGGATATCCTCTTGAAGATGTAAATAAGGCGCTTGGAACTACAAAGGTTAGAGATTTTTCCTTAACTCTAAACTGTTATTAATGTTAGAGTAATCTTAGTTTTTTAAAATTTGGGATATGTTTATGTTCACAGAATATTGATAGCATTTTGGTACATGACTTTTGTGAGTTACCTCTTATGGCTTCCATCATGGAAGATACTAATGTGATGTGTGCTACTAACCCAATGACTGAGAGTTGGGAGAGGCGCCTATGCATAGAGAAGAAGAAGATATGTTGGGATGACCTATATGAGTTTGATGTGGCTGCTCATGGGCCAAATGTGGCTTTTCGTGGGCGAAATGTGACACAGGAGCATCAACAATAAGAAAATGTCCCCCCACAGTCTTCTAGGTATGCGAATGATTTAGAATCTCTTAAAGAAAAACTGACGAGTGTGATGGAAGCAGGAATTGAGAAACTGACGAGGGAGATGAATATGAAGATTGATGGCATAGACCAAAGGTTGAAAGTTGTTGAAGATTATTTGAAAAATCGCAGAAATTCTAGTTTTGATGGTTTTGGGAATGATCACTTTGAGTTTGGATATTCTGGTATGAGAGAAGCAACAACCGCATCAACAAGATCAGAAGATGTTGCAGCATCAGTTGTACCAGCACCAGTACCAGACGCACCAGCATCAACAGTCGTACCAGCACCTGTTCCACCAGAAGCAGCAGCAGACAAAGAAGAATCCGCACCAGCAGCAACAGTTTTACCAGCACCAGTACCACCAAAAGGAGCACCATTACCAGACGCATTCGCATCAACAGTTGTTCCAGCACTAGTACCACCAAAAGCAGCAGCATACAAAGAAGAATTTGCACCAGCAACAACAGTTGTACGTGCACCATTACCACCAGAAGGAGCACTAGTATCAGAAGCACCAAAAAGAGAAGATGCTGAGGTGGCTAGTAAAAGGAAGGCTAGACCTTCAAAGTGGATTCAGACTCCGTACACGAGGCAAAGGAAGCATAGGTAGTAGGTGTTGTTACTCATGTTTGTTTTTATATTTTTTGTTATATTGAAACAAGAAGATGTAGTTTTTTGAATGTTTGGCTTTGTTGAACAAGAACATGTAGTTTGGTTTTGTTGAAGCAGGAACACGTTTGGTGTTGAAGCAGATCTGTATGTGTTTTGTGCTGGATGAGATTAGGTACAAGTAGAACACTATGGTACAATTAAGGTACAATTGAGGCAATCTTGAATATAAAATGGATCCATACAAATTAATTAAAAACATTTAAGGTACAATTGAGGTACAAGCGCTTTACCAAATCATCCCTCTTTTGACACATGGCGCCGCAAAAAAACATAACGCAGCCAAATATTGTACACAGTTGTACTCAAGTAAATAGTTATACCAGTATGTACACAGTTGTATTTGGCTAATTTAAACTTATAATCAGTGGTACTGTACCATAACTTCATTTTTTATAATTGTACTTTTAAAAAATGGTAATTACAGTTCATTTACTACAAACATATGTAATCATATGTGTAAAACGTGTTGTGTGTGAGTTTAACATGAATACTTGGTTAACAATTGCAAAGTAACCATCAAAGTATAAGGGTAATCATCAAACATTTACAAAGTATGTGTGTTTAAATTTTAATTTTACAAAGTAATATGTGCTTTGTTTTGTAATGTTTATGTTAAATAACATATTTGTTGATCACTTTTTCACGTTTTCTAATGTTTTTACTTTCAATGTTACAAGTACATAGGTCATACAATTATGCATAGTTAAACCAGATGCACTTATTTGTACCACGACTGAAAAAATTGTAAAGTTCATACAATGAAGCATAGCTATACTAGTTTCAACTACTTGTACCTTGATTGATAAAAAACTGCAAAGTTCAAATTTATCAGAACAAACGACTTGTACAAGCAAATTTCAAAAACAAACGCAAACAGACTGAAAAAATTCATAGTAAAAACACACACACAAATAAAGTTTCACCACTATCATTGTTAAACCACTGAGACCAACCTTGCGGTCTCTTCAATTGCTTCCTTCCTCGATGCTCTCCAACGGATAGGAACCTTGTTTTTTGAGGTCTTCCTACCTTTTTCATAATCTAGAGGTAAGAAAACCAAAGATTTTATCTCTTCAGGAACATTCCATTGAGTGATATGGGAAACCGGATAAATCGTCCTGTGATACACAAAAACCCAAAGCTCCATCCAATAATATTTTGAGCATAACTCATGTAACTGCAAGTCAGGCTTTTCGTTCAACTTTGCTTCTCTAGCAGCAGCTATTGCATGCACACATGGATATCTATCTATATCAAAGCGCTTACAACTACAAGTTTTGGTTCTCAAATCAACCATATACGTAATTCCATCATGTCTAGTCACAATGTACTCGAGTCAGTAATTGTTGAACTCTTGCACCGACAACAATTTTGCATCCATACATGTTGTGTGGAATTCATTTCCATAAAAAGAACCAGTTTCTGCCCATTCGGTCCTTCTGCAGATATTCCCTATACTTGCTAAACCATTCAACCATTTTCTCGATAATCGCATCTATCATTGGTAATAATGAGAGCTTCCTTGCTTTTACTAACACACCATTAATAGATTCAGCACAATTGGTGGTGTCTATGTTGTACCTTTCACCTGGAAAATAACATCTTACCCATTTTCTCATATCCGAACTTCTATTTAGATAATCACGTGCAGCAGAATACATAGACGTGAAATCACCATAAAGCTGTAAGAACTCAGCCTCACTATAAGCCTGAGCGCATGCTATGAACCTTTTTACAACATCTTTTTTGTTTACTCGAAAAACATTCCCTTTCACATTTTGAGACATATGGTAAATACAATGCCCATGTTGAGACAACGGGTAGACCTCACGTATTGCATTGATGAGGCTTTGGTTTCTATCAAAAATAAACACCATTTCAAGACCATCCAGATAAACCGATTTTAGCTTATTGAAAAACCAAGTCCAACTTGCATCTTTCTCCCCATCAACTACACCTAAAGCAATCAGATAATGATGATGATCAAGATCTTGTGTTGTAGCAACAATTAGCACTCTACCATGTGTAGCCTTAAGGTGGGTTCCATCCACTATAATCACTTTTCTCATTACTCGAAAACCTTCAATACAAACTCCCAACGCAAAGAATAAATACTTAAACGTTGTTCCTTATCCACTTCCACATATGAAACTGTACTAGGATTCCTCTTCTTTGACATGAACAAATAAGAATGCAAAAGCATAAAACTCTCCTCTGACGTACCTCGAATATTGCTAGCAGCTTGATTCCTCCCTCTCAAGGCAGTGGAGTACGACACTTGAACACCATATCTTCTTTGAACCAAAATGATGAAATTTTTTGGACTTGGCGTGTCAAATTTACCCGGATAATCTTCAGCCCAAACCAAATCAACTAACCTTGGTGTGCCTTTTTTTCTTCTTTCACTTGTACTTGCACTTGACCGAGAGCAAATATGAATCTTCTTGTGAGTTCTAATAGAGAAACACTCGGATATATTACGCCTCGCAGCTCGTACATACCAGTCACAACCAATTTTTGCTTGACAACATCTTACCACGTATCTCGTCGGATCCGACTTCATTACCTTAAACTCAAATCAATTCTTATGCCCAGCCATTTCAACTAAAAATTTTACTTCTCTTTTGCTTCCAAATTCTTGGCCTACCACAATATTAAAACCATCTTCCCATGAAAGATTTAGAGACACATCTCCTTCTACACCAATATCATTAAACATTTCACGAACATCCACATTATAATCGTTTACATCGTTATCCACCAACTCATTGAGTCGTGATGATTCTCCTACATAATGAGTTACGATAGTACCATCGCTAGCATTCACTCCACAAATTGGAAGAATCAATTCATTACTTGCAGCAATTTCTCGTGCCTTGTCCTCTCTTGAACTTTGATCAAGCCCGATATTTTCCTCAATCTCTAGATTTTGTTCGACATTATTGGTAACCTCCACATGCAAAAAAACTTCTACCCCCTTCATTATCCACTTGCAATAAATAACACACAACATCTTCACCGTCAATAATCGTATATAGTTTCTTCGATTCCATGCGTAACAATGGTGGAGGATAACTAATTTTCAGCTTGGTCGTAGCCTTATCTACCTTCATCTTGCTGCATATTTTCTCTACCAACCCACAATATGATACCTCATCGATCGATGTCTTCATATATATACAATATATTTGATTTTTTAAAATCCATTGTTTTTCCCTTTCACTTGAATAATATCCGTCATAATCAAAGAATATGGCTGATAAATCACTCTTTTTGGATCCACTTTTTTCATTTGCCACCTGAAATAATAAAAAAAAAACATGTTTGTAATTTTTTATTTTTTGTCCATCAACATAGTTGTACAACATTGTACTAGTTGTACCAAAATTTCGTATTGCTCGATCCAACAACATAGTGGTACATAGTCGTACCGGCTGTCCCACTTCAAATTAATTTTAATTCTACAAATCTTCTACAAAGTTGAACATTCTAACTACGAATTCAACATGCCTCATTCCATTAATTACCTACTTAAGACCATAATCGACTTATAGTAGTTTACTAACCTAAAATAAATCTACAATTATCTAAAACAAACCTAAAACTAATCCCATATTTCAATATTTGGTACATATTTTAATATCTCATGATATTGTTGTCAAATTTAAGTTAATCTAGATTATTTTAGCTTCAGTTTTGACTTACGTTGAGCTTCACCAAGGAGAGAGAAGAGGAGAGAGTTATGAGTGTGAGGAGCAATCGAAGAAGAAGAGAGGAGAAAGAATATTGAATATTGACACTTTCTGATTAGTTGTAATTTTCTTTTTTGTTTTTAATTTCTAAATTAAATAAAATTAGAGAGTTGAAAGAAAGGGTAGGTTGATGTTTTAATGTTATATTAAAGTAGGTAAGGTAATGAGAGACAAGTGAGGTTTTCAAAAATCATTTGGGGTAATATAGGTGTTGATCTGAAGATATTAGAGAAGAGAAGAGAAGTAACGAGGAAGAATTGATGCTACTTACAGACACGAGACATAGAGTTTATACAGAGATAAAAGGGTTAAAACGCTAATTCAATAGTAGCCCACTAACTTAATAAACGAGGCCCAGTAATCTATACTTAGGTACTTATCAATACTCCCAATAATCTATACTTACGTACTTATCACGTTCATAATTACTGTCGTTGAGAAGCTCTGAACAAATCAAATTTCCTGGATCTGTTGAGGAAAGAAGATAATAACCGGAGAGAATATTGGATTTCTTTACCGGAAGTAACGATTGCTCCCATAATGAGATTAAATCAACCAACAAAGAACAACGGCCAAGAAAAAACGAAACAGAGAAGAAAGATAATTTTGTTCAAAAAAAAAAAAAAAAAGAAGAAAGATAATTAATCACGAGCAAAAACCTAGATTCTAGCTCTGATAACAATGTCAAAGTTATGAGCGGAAGAAGTTCTTACTTTATTAATCGATATGAAAAAACATATATATATATACATACATGACTTAGGTTAAGTATCGCACAAAACTATTACTAATGGGTCTCGTAAATTGCTAAGCCCATCTCCAATACAAAGAAGGATTTTTTCTTTTATCATTATTTATAATGTTATTAAATGATAAAATTCGGTTTGGTATGAGTTTAAATGGTTTGTTATCGGGTTTATGTAATCAACCGTGTAAACAAAACTCTATGTAGAAACAGGTTTCGAAATTTTGATTGGGGGGAAACATGTGTGAAATTTTCTCTAGGAGAAATAGACAGAGAATCAAAGATTAGGTGGAACTAGTGTTATATGAAAATTCCAAGGATATAAAGAGTTAAACCACCAAAACTCTCATCAAATAATTATGATCGCATCTAACATCTTACATGTCTAGTTGACGACACATTTGAGTGTTACACACATCTTTCTTAAACATGGTGGTGGATAATAAAAATTTGGTTAAAGGATTTACAACATTGTCAGACGATTAGATATCAATATCTTCAATTTTTTACGAGTTCTTGAATGTATAAAAGAAATTATGGAGAGACATGTTTGGTTATATTAGTTTCTATATGCTTTTTATTTCTTTCGTCTAAGTAATACATGTCGTATTGTCTTAAACTAATTTGTTTTGTATATATGTGAACTTCTTTATTTGATCGAATGTGTTTATTTACGGATCTCAACAATACACATTTTCTACTCGCCTACGGGATGCGATGATTTTAATTTGGTTTGAAAAAGTGGCCACAAGCGGCTCGCATCTAAATGCTACTTCTTCTATTTCACAAATAATATCGTTTAAGGTTTTTTCAAACATACTGAGAAAACAAATAAATTTTCTATTTTACCTTCAATTAATATACTATATAATTATGTTCATTGGTCAATACATTAATTTAGTGGGCACAAAACTGGAAATTTTACCAAACATTTGCATTAAAAATACAAAACGACACTTTTTGTCAAACAAAAATAAAACTTCAAAAGAACACTCTTAGTAAAACAGAGGGAGAGTAGGATATAAGAATATATTTGATTGTAAAGACTTAGCATGTTTGTGATCGAGACCTTGTGTATTTTGCATAAGCAAAACAAATTTTTTGATCTTTCAAGTTCTTAGAGCACGGGGTTAGAACGTGTGTCAAACCTTGAGCCGTGTTTGCTTACTAACAAATTGGGCAACTGCCATAGGCCTCACCCTAAATCATAATTTTTAGGCCACATATAACGTATATTTTTTGTTTATTTGTATAATGTGTTTAACTTTATTTTTTTATTTTTATCATTACAATCATGGGCTTCTTGCTAAACTAGACCCTTATTTGAAGTCAATTCCAAAATTAGATCTCTTTTCCTTTTTTTCAAAATGCGTTAAAATACTCTTCCCAACTTCTTTTTTCACAAAAATACCTAGCGCACACTTCTCCTGTGAAGTCTGGTAGCTGGGTTTGAAAAACAATAACCCAAAGATTCTCACGTAATAACGAAAATGCCATCGTCTTCAATAGTTCCCAACCACCATTACCAAACAAAATTGAGCTCTCAATGCTTCAAACAACCGAATTAAGTGATGTCAATGCTCTAAAACTGAGTTAAAAGCTCCATTTTTGTCGATCTCCTCTCTCATTTCAACCATTTAACTCTATAATATCGTTTTCAATATTTACCATCCATATATCTTGCGATTTACTAAGATTCGAGCATAATAACGCTTGGGTTGCTTGGGTATTGGTGGCGTGATCAGTTCTTGGCTGTTTAAGAAGCTAAACACAAGTTTAAACCGAATCTTCGTAATTTTTCCTTTATTTTCTCCGATTTTCTAGAAGGCAGACTTCATGGGTGAAGTCTCAATAGTCAACTGGAGGTTAGTTTTGCAATTGACTTTTTGGGTCTCAGACTTCACGATTGAACCACGATGAAGTCTGAAGTTCTCCTTTGAAAACAAAAACAGTGTTTAGACTTCACCGTCGAAGTCTGCTTACAAGGGGTCTAGTTTTGCAATTGACCGTTAAGTCTGACTTTGTACAAAGACTTCTCTTGTGAAGTCTGCGAAAAAAGGCGGTTAGTTTTGCAATTGACCGGAACGAAGACTTTTTATCGAGACTTCATTTGAGAAGTCTGCGTGAAAAAGGGGTTAGTTTTGCATTTGACCTAAATTCCGAAACATTGACTATTGGTAGACTTCTCGTATTAAGTCTAGAACCATCAATAACTCTGGAATTTAAAAAATAAAATTTTATGGTCAATTGCAAAAGTAACCCTTTTTCTACATAGACTTCTCAGACGAAGTCTCATGTAAAAGTCAAACTCTGGTCAATTGCAAAACTATACCCTACTTTATGGGTAGACTTCGCCGAAGAAGTCTCTAAAGGCAAAAAGACTTCATCGAGGAAGTCTAAATATGTAATAGACTTCACAGGCACAGTCCATTACCAAAAAGACTTCCTAGAATGAAGTCTACTAAAAAGTCAAAAATGTGGTCACTTGCAAAACTAGACCCCAAACTGGTATAGACTTCTCTGACGAAGTCTCCTTGTGTAGTGAAGTCTGCTCAAAAAGTCAAACTCTGGTCAATTGCAAAATTAGACCTGTGCTTCAGACTTCACGGGCGAAGTCTGCTTCAGATAGCAAAGCAGACTTCATCGAAGAAGTCTACTAAGAGACTTCGCCTGTGAAGTCTCTAATGATAATTTCAGTAAAAATGCAATTTTAGACTATTTGTAATTAGTTTTTTTTTCTTGTCCTAACATGTGTGTTACGTATGGCTTTTGATGTTATAGAAATTTGAACTATTTTAATTGCATAATTACTTTTATATATTTTTTCTTAACTTATTAAATGTTTAGGTTATAAACTTTAGACTTCAATGAGGATGTCTGTGCGTAGACTTCGTTCGAGAAGTCTCTTGCACTATCTTTTAAAAAATGGATTTGTATCATATATAATTTGCATTTTCAAGATTTTAATTTTTTTACATGTGTATTAGTTATTGTTGTTGTTTATGTATGAATTTCACATCTCAATGTCTTATATTCTATCTTAAATCGATTTTATGAATTTCTGATAATTATTTTTCAACAGA
The DNA here is from genome assembly GCA_004349715.1 of Crucihimalaya himalaica. Taxonomy (NCBI): domain Eukaryota; kingdom Viridiplantae; phylum Streptophyta; class Magnoliopsida; order Brassicales; family Brassicaceae; genus Crucihimalaya; species Crucihimalaya himalaica. Next base: position 220,243 of record SMJT01000136.1, read on the forward strand.
CTTCACCTTTGAAGTTGTTTTGGTATGGCTAGTGGCAATGAGGTTGCTGGTGAAAGTGTTGACGAAGACCTTGAGGATGTAGAAGAGTTTGAAGACGAAGATATGGATATATCTGATGGTGGTGAGGTTAACGTCAACGACGACGATGATGATGATGATGTGGAAGAATCTCATGTTGGTGAGGTTAAAGACGAATACCTTGAGGATTATACTGTGTATGGGAAAGTTAAGGATGAGGATGTTAGTGAAAATGATGATGTTGATAATACGTGTCTTGTTGCGGAAGGTGGCTTTGTTGGTGAAGGCCCAAGATCCCATGACATGATCAGACGGTATCTATACGACTGGGAGTTTTCCTACAAAGGATGCGCTTGTATCCGAGCTGCGGTTGACGGCTATAATGTCAAAATTCACGTTCAAAGTGCATAAGTCTACAAAAAAGTTGTTTGTAGCCATTTGCGGTGTGAAAGGATGCAACTGGAGAATTAGAGCGGCTGTGAAAAACGAACCAAAAAGGTTTTGGGTTACCTTGTACAAAAAAGATCATACTTAGACTTCCACAACGTGGTGAAGATAGAATCAATGAAGCAGATTATGTCGCTCCTAAACCATTCTAGATACTTCGTGAACCGTTGTCTTAGTAGATTGATTATAGCATCAATGTGTTGCAATAAGCAAATAATTAGTTATTGTAAAGCAACCTTACAAGTAACGATAAAAAAAAAAAACAAAAGTCTCCATATGAAGTCTGAGAGTGAAGTTTGAGACTTCACCCTCAGGCTTCACTCTCAGACTTCACTATGAGACTTCACTCTCAGACTTATTATGCGAAGTCTCACCAGGTCCCAAAGCCATTTTGTGGGAGACCGCAACGTGCAGTACCAGAATGTGCTTGAGCCTTCCTCGGGTTTTTTCTTCTTCGTCTCTCTGTAAAATGAAGTCACACACACATTCAAAATCACGTCACATAAACTAGGTTTAAAAGGGTGCTTAAATAGTGTGACTTACGGGCAAGTCGCCAAGAAGGCAATCAGCTTGTTTTTTTTGTCCTTGTCAATATCACCAAAAGGGTTATAGCCATTGCCAGGTCGAACAACCTGCCTCTCTTTCATCTTTCGTTGATCACTCAAGATGATCAAGGTTCACATCATTTGTGTGACTGACTACTCCTGGCAGCTACTCTTTTACTTTTCCTCTCCACCTTAGACTCCTCAATATCCTCCTTCTTACTAAGCTTGTTTATGTTCTTTTTGAGAATCTTTGGGTTAAGGGGATGAAGACTAACCCCATCGTCAGGTGCATTTGATTTGGCTTCAGATTGAGCCTGCTTTTCCTGAGGATTTTCTTTCACTTCCTCGGGTTCTTTCTTCATAGCTTCGCTGGTGAACTTATCAAAAGCACAACTCAGATCATCTACTTTTTCAGTGAGTAAGACTATCTTCGTTCCAAGGTCAACCAACTGCCCCTTCAACTCTGCCTCAAACGTGTTGAGTCGAGCGTCAACTACATCCTTCAACGCATCACATATGCGCTTCTCATATTCTGCAGGGGATAGACGAGCTTTCTTCAAATTACCCTCTTCAGGAGCTTCTAGCTCTCTCTTAATGCCATGATAGGGCTCATCCTTCACCTCATCCTTCACCTTCAAAGGAACCTTCACCTTGAAGTTTGAGGGCAAAACACCCATAGATGGCCAGTGTCCTTTTTGCCACTGCCAAGGATTCATTGAGAATTTTCCATACATTGCTTTCACAATGTTGACAATTCTCTCATCTTCCTCATCATCATCCCACTGTGAGAACATCTCTTCAAATGCTTTGAAGACAAAGCTGCAGATTGTGGTATACAAACATAAAAATGAATAACGGGAGATCAGATAATATAATAACAGACTTCATGTGTGAAGTCTAAAAAAACTTTCTAGAAAGATGTCTCTAATGACACCACAGATTAGAGCTTTGATAATATACCTGCTTGAGGATGCCATTTCTGAGGTTTTTCCTCCCTCTTGATCCTTTGTAAGCTAGAAGAGGTGGCGTTGGGTCACCGGGGAGAGGATCTCCCACCTCTTTTACAAAGTCCGGTAGGGCATAGTAAACCCATGACTGCAACGCTTGGACAAATCTGCTGATGTGATAAGTCCTGGAGATATCCGCACCCTTCACCGACGAAATCAAAATCTTGAAAGCTACTCTTCCCCAAGGGTATGCAGCAAACTTGTCCAGATCTATCACCAGCCTAGCAAGGTTTACATTGATGCCCAGATGGTGAGGGTGAGCATCAATGCAGCTGGAAAGGATTGTTAGATAGCCCAACCTCACGCGATATTCCGGTTCCCAGTGAGCACAGCATCTACACGCTGATACCAAGTCTTCATAGCTTGGTCCAAACGCCACATCGACTCTAAGCTTTACCCAAAACTCTCTCATCTCATCCGTGATCTCAGCCTCAGGCTCCGTAGTCATAAGTTTTTCAACATATTTGCAGTTGAGTCCGGTTATGTGTTCAAACTCGTTTATAGAGAATCTGACTGGGACTTCACCAACTAGACTCCAAATCTCATGCTTTTTGAAGCATATAAGTTGGAAACCGAGCATATAGTGGACCAACCTTGATGCCCATGCGATCTGTTGCTCGTGGTATATTAGGAAGACACCTAGAGGGGAAGTCCAAATCCTCTCCCATTCAGCTAGAGTTAGTGCACCCTTGAGAGCTTCAAGAAGCTTAGGTGTTCCGCTGTAGTAGCCTATACTTTTTTCAGGCTGCGGCTCAGCTTCTTTGGTGAAATGCCTGGGTGGAAACTCTGGCATATGGTGAAAATCCTCCTTCTGTTCATATTCAGTTATTTCGCGGGAAAGAGCCATATTACAAACCTATGTCACAGAAGAAAAAACGGGAAGTTAGATAACTATGAAGTGTACGAGACTTCGCCGGTGAAGTCTTCATATAGACTTCCCTGATGAAGTCTCCAACACTCTAGTAAATTAGATATCAGAAAAGGGACAGACGAAGCGACTAAACTGAAATATAATTTGCGAAAGGGACAGACGAAGATGAGAATAGATGGCTGCGATTCCCAGATCTGCGAATAAAATAAAAGATAGGATTAGATACAGAAAAAAAAGAAGAAACAGTTCAGAGAGAAAGAGTAGAGAGAGGGTGTCGTCGTAGAGAGAGTGTCGTCGTACGGTGATTTTCCGGCGAGAAAGAGTGTCGGCGTTTAGAGTTTGGGGTTTTCCCGCAGAGAGGAAGAATATCGATAACTTACGGCGAAAGAGGAGAAAGAGTGTCAGCGGTGTTTAGAGATTTTCGGCGGAGGAGAAAAAGAGCGAAGGAGATTTCTTAATTTTTGTACTCAGATTAACTATTGCAATTTCAGTTCTATCTTGTTTAGTAGATGTAAATTTTTTTTGCCCCCTCCCCAAAATTTTACCTAAACATCTTTTCAGTTTCCGAAATTTTTCGAAATTTTTTGAAATTTTTCAAAATTAGATAAATCGGGTACTTACAGACAAAGTCTATTGCAGACTTCGCCAAAGAAGTCTCTCGTAGATGTCTGCGTGTGAAGTCTGCGCATGAAGTCTATAGTCTGTCATTTTCAGACTTCATTTGGAGACTTCGCTTACAGACTTCGTATACACACATCACTGAAGAAAATGTAAATGTAAATTGTCTAGTAAATGTAAATTTTTTTTTATTTTTCCCCCCCCCCAAATTTTAACCTAAACGTCTTTTCACACTTCGTATATTGAATTTTTTCAGAATTTTTCGAAATTTTTGAAATTAGATAAATAGGTGACTTACAAACGAAGTCTGCTGTAGACTTCGCCAAAGAAATCTCTCGGAGAAGTCTGCGTGTGAAGTCTGCTCATGAAGTCTATATTATGTCATTTCAGACTTCATTTAGAGACTTCGCTTACAGACTTCGTATACAGACATTACTGAAGACGTCTGTAAGCCTTAAAACAAAACATTAAAGAACCAGAAACGCGGCATTTTTTTTTTAAAGTCACGTCCTTAAGATACGTCTGTCTTTTCAGTTTCCCATCTATTAATCATTCCACCTCCATAGACGAATTCATTTTTTCACAACAAGAAAAAAAAAACCCTGATGGATGCTTACAACCTTCTAACCGAAGCAAATGAAAGAGTCAATGGAAGCAAAATAGATTGGTGTTTTAAAGTCAAGATTCTCCGCGCCTACTCTTACTCCGTTCTCAATGAAGGTCCCTACTGGTCCTACGTTTTAGTAGATGAAGCGGTAAGAGATATTCACTTACATGCAGACATGCAGTCACATGGATCTGACAATACAATACTTTGGTGATGCTTTTTCTTATGCAGGGAACTAAGATGGAGTTGGTGATTACTCCAGTACATGTGCCAACGTTCTCTGGATTGGAGAAGTATGAAGGGCACTGGATTGAAATACAGAAAGTAGTAGTACAGCCAGGATTTGCAGCGTTCCGTGAAACAAACTCTCGCTTCGTACTTACAATCCTGTCTACAAATACTGGAATCATAAAAATCGATCCTTTAAACGACAAGCACTACTTGGATTTTTTAAGTTTGACCCAAATACGTGACATCAAAACCAAAACAAACGTTGCTATAGGTATGCATGCAAATTTCTTAACCCATAATTTATATGCATGTAACTTTATTTAACTGAAGGAGAACACTTATGATGTAGATACTATGGGCATGCTCTGCAACACATGCCCCCTTCAAGAGAGTTCACATGGCCGTGCACATACAAAGAGTGTGTTTCACATCAAAGATGTCATGTAAGTTTAAACCAAACAATAATAATACCATGACGAAACTCACATTATTGTAATTTACAACCACCTTTTATTAATCATAATAGGGACAATATGTTAAAGTGTGTGGCAACCGGTGAACACGCTTATAACTTCTGGAATGGCTTTAGGACCAGGAGGGGTGGAGCGGTGATCGTGGTGCTTAAATTATGGAGGATCAATCCGTTCGCGCGTAAGTGTGTTATTTACTACTGTTTAACATATCGTAATTGATCTCTACAATACTAATCTAATTCCCACATGTGGTGATGATGACACTTGGCTGAAAACTGAAGAAGGCTTATCGTACATTTTGTTCAACCCAGCAATCGAAGAGGTTGAAGATTTGAGAGACGACTTCTTGATGTTTGATATGATAGCAAGATACAGGGCAATTGTCCCTAGATAGGGAATTTATCTATCTAAATCTCTGTTTAAGAACATAAGTTTCAATTATTTTAAACTTTGTTTTGGATTTATTTGAATTTCATACGATAACAAAATCTTACAGACTTCGCACGTAAAGTCAACCGTGAGACTTCACCCGAGACTCGAGAAGTCTGTAAGCCCTAAACTCTAAAATTCGAATGTTTTTTTCACTTTTTGTTAACAAATACTAACATTTGACATCAAAATAGTACAATATATTCAAAATCTAACAACTATACGAAGGATCGCCATTTTATATCAAAAACATATCAAACTAAGTCTAACCCTAAAGATATATACATGGATTCTTACCCATTGGCAAACTCTAACCTATATGCCTCACATGGTTTACATCAAATGGCTTAGTTTTATGAAATTTTATTTTTAAACCTATTCGATTTGATTTTAAATAATTTATCTTTCAAAAAATTTTATCGAAATATTTTTTTATCATTTTTTTATTAAAACTGCACATTTAATTACGGTTCCAGACTTCATGGTCGAAGTCTGCGACTGTTTATTGTATTTTAGAACATAATCAACCATACATGCTTAAAATTTATGAAAGTTTCGGAAATTTTAATTTATAAAGTTCATATTTTAGATAATCTTATTTTTTTAGAAGAAATTGCATTGAAAATATTTTTATTATTTTTTTAATTTAAATCTAAGATTTAATTACGGTTTAGACTTCACGGATGTCATGAACGAAGTCTACTGTGAGACTTCGTTCAAGAAGTCTACGCTGCGCGGAGGTTAGAACTGTAATTGCAATTTCTGTTTTTTTTTGAAAATAAGGGGGTTAATGTAATTTCCATACCCCAAATGTTTAGTTTTGCATTTGTTTCAATTTGGGGTCTAGTTTTGCATTCAAACTCAATTTTTGGTCTAGTTTTAGCAATTTCCCCTGCAATCATTTAGGGGGATTTATTCGTTTAAGGATTTTAATGGATTTAGAAATCCAAGTAAAATCATGTGTTATTCAATCAAATGATTTTAAAAAGGATTTATAAATCATGTCTTATTGGTTCCATCATTTATAAATACTAGTTAAAATCACCCTTTATTCAATATTAAAGATTTTGATATGGATTTGATTTAACATAGGATTTGAATGGATTTGAAAATCTATTTTACTTATAAAAAGAGGATTTGAAATCCTTACTCCCACCATGTTATTTCGGGTGGATTTGAAAATAAACCTGATAAAAAAGCATATGACACATAAAAACTAGGTTTGACGTAGTACTATATAAGAACTTTATACACAAGTATACGAGACATAAAACTGTGAATGGACTTTAACATTAAGCACACATTAACGATGCATAACTTGAGTAATTGAGTAGTCATGACTCAGGAGCTCACGTTGTCTTTGTGGTGATAATTATTGATACAATGAATCGCTTTCCTTCACAAATTATTTACAATGATTACCGACATATATAACTTGAAAAGAAGAAAAAAAATATTTGTTTGATTTATTTTCTTTTGATTTGTAATACGTTTAATTAAACCCAATAAATAAAAACAAAAGAAATTAACACTACTTGAAAATAAAAATAATTAATCCAACCTAACAAATAATAATTAATCCAACCTAACAAATAAATTATTATTATTACATAACGTTACACTTAATCCAACCATAACATTTATCAGTAGATATATTAACAAAAACTTATTTTATCCCGAAAAAAACGAAAGTGCAGGAAAAGTTATTGAAGAGCTTAATGGCAATAGTGATCATGAATTTTTTACAATCCTAGACCTACAGAGAGAATATGTCAATCAGTGGAGCAAGTTATAACATCGAATATGTGGAGAGATTCGATTGAGATGTCAGATATGTGAAAAATAATTTATATATATATATAGATATATATATTATATTTTAAAATGTTTGATTTTGACAAATCCATGTTATTCGACTTTCAAATCTATTTTCTAATCCATTTTCAAATCCATGTTATTTTGAAATTTTTTTTGTTTGATTTTAAAATCAATAGAAAATCTACATGAATTTCTAAATCTTATGAGAATTTTGAAATCCATTCAAATCTTTAAACGAATAAACCCCCTTATAGTTTTAGTTGTCATTTTATATATTATTTTATTTTTGATGTAAAAGATTGTACATACTTTTAACTCTTTTAAATTTAATTTTAACCAAAATTTTAGATGAGATTTTTAACTATGCTTTCATTTTTTTGTTTTTAAATGAAAAGCCATATTTTAACATTTTATCATAGGTATCTTGATTCATAGCCACATGCACGACACTGATTTTCATGTGTTATGGTTCAGAGTTTTGTAGCCATTATTAAATTTATCCTATCTTTGATCGTTGGACTTCTAAATAATATTAACAAGGTTAACGTTCTATTTCCCCACGAAAACTATTGTATAACCATAGCTGTCTCTCAAAAACTATGTCCACGTTCCAAATCTCCACGAAATCAAAGTTATAAACCTATTTCTTCCCAAATTAAAATTTATAAACCCCAGCTCCCGTAAATATTGGTTTCAATGGTTTATCACCCAAACCGATACTAAACTATGAGAATACCAAACCGCAATCCTGTTTCCAGCTAAACTGAACCCGAGTACAAAACCCAACCCGATTTCCCCAATTCATTCTAAAATCCCCAAAACGATTTTTTCTTCATCTTCTTCGCTTCATCTTCTTCGTTGGTGTGGACGACTGTGTTTTGCTTCATCTTCTTTGCTTCATGAACAGATGGATGACTATGTTTTGAAATAATCTGGATTAGCAAATCAAATCATCGTGATTAGCAAATTACACAATCAAGAACAAATCAAAATCAATATGAACAACAAATCAAAAAATGCTTAAACAAATCCAGAATCCTTACCCAGAGAAAGCTTATAATAAGATGTCTCCTCGGGTTTGTTCAACTTCTGATTCAGATTTTGACACAAGAAAATCTGATGTCAACAAACTGAATCAAAAACAAAAGAACTTCCCGAGACGAAGTCAAGCATCTTCAATAAGCAGGATAAACAAAGGGCAACCCAGAATTCGAACCCAGAACCCAGATCAAACTTCAATGATTGAATATGAGAATCAAAACCTCGTACCTTGAATCCAAAATCGCAGCAAAAGGAAATGACAATTCCGTTGAGTTTACACAACTATCTCCGAAATCAGAGTCTTTTGAGATTGGATTATTCCAAGGAGTGCGTGAAAAGATTGAAATCGAAATCGATATGAAAGAAGAAGAATAAGTGGTGTGAGATGAACGAGGACGCGTCGACCATTCAACCTCTCTTAACGCCTCAATCACATCTTCAGCAGCAACGCTATCCCAATCCATCTCTCTCTCTCTCGCAACTATGGAGATCCACAAGAGGGAAACAATAATCTGCTACAAATTTAAAGAAGAAGATGGAACAATAGGGCTTAATTTGGGATTCAAATTTCAATTGGTGGGTATTTTGATTCTCTGGTTTTGTGTGTTTGTGTTATTTTTTTATTTTGGTTTTACTGTATAATTATGGTTAAATGTATAATCGGGTATAATCATGTTTTAATTGGGTTTAGTTCGGTTTGAAAACCAATTACATGGGCAACAATAAGTTTGGGAAACAGTAAACTAGCTCGAATTGCGGTTCATGGGGATTAAAACCGGTAACTTTTGTTTTATGGGGACTGGGGTTTAGAACTTTTAATTTAAAGAAAAATAAGTTTAGAATTTTCATTTCGTGGAGATCTGGAATGTGAACATAATTTGGGAGACATTATTGGTTATACGATAGTTTTCATGGAGAAATAGAACGTTAGCCCTATTAATCTAGAAAACTCATTGTAAAACCTCATAGTTTCAGAACTTCTTTAGCCTTATTGAATTTATAATTTGTACATATTTGTTGAGTTTTTAGTCCAATTAAACTTTTAAACCAAATCTTCTAACAAAAATCATGGAAATATATTATTCAAAGAACATTGAGAATGTTTGAAACATGAAAGTTAATTTATTGTTCGAAAAACACAACAACTCTTAGAATAATTAATTTTCCAATAAACCAAAAAATAAATTGGTAAATGGTGAAACTAAGTATTAAGTATGTACTAAATTAATATGCAAGTAAATTCGTCTGTAATGTTAGATTTAACCATTCATTTTTGTTTGAACATTTGGTTCACTTTATTAATACTTTTCGACAACAAAATGTCTTCTGACCGCAAGTTTACTTGGTTCACGTTTATGTTGAATTTAGCTAGAGCAATATATAGATTATTTAAGAGTTTATTACCTAGAATAACATTAATCTTTCAGCTAATTACTAGAATAACACCCTTAGAATTGACTTTACTAGAATAACACAGCTCTTTTGTAAGAAGACAGAAAACCCAATTTGAGTTACTTATTTTACACAAATGCCATTTTGATTTATTTTTCTCAAAAAAAAATTGTTTTGATTTTAAAACAAAAAAACGAAAACTTTTGTTTTAACTTCCTCATTTTCTCTCTCTTCCTTAAAAACGCAAAAAACTGTTTTTTTCAAAAAAATTCACCGGTTTTTCGCATCCTCGTCGTCGTCGTTATTGTGTTCGTCATCCTCGCCGTCGTCATCTTCTTCATCTTCCTCATCGTCGCCGTCATTGTGTTTGTCCTCCTCGTCGTTGTCATCTTCACTGTTGGCTTCACATTCGTTGTCGTCATCCTCTCGTCGTCGTCATCTTCATCGTGTTCTTACGCCGCCGTCGTGTTCTTCATCGTCATCCTCTCGTCGTCGTCGTCATCTTCTCTTTTATCGCCGCCGTCGAGAAACCCTAAAACCTAGCCACTTCTCTTTCATCTTATCTATCTTCACCGCCGTAAAGAACCCTAAAACCCAGATTCCGGTATTATTTGTCTAGTTCTTACGCTTTAGTATTATGATTTCGCCGTAGATTTTGCCGTGGATTTTTACAGATTTGTTGGTATTGTTGCAGATTTGTTGGTATTGTTGCAGATTTGATTGTATTGTTGCAGATTTGTTTGTATTATTGCAGATTTGTTTTCCTTTTTCCCAGACTTGTTGATATGGGCCAGATTGTGATGTGTTGCAGATTTGTTGATGTGTTGCAGATTTGTTGATGTGTTGCAAGATTTGTTTATGTGCTGCAGATTTGTTGATTGTTGCAGACTTGTTGATGTGTTGCATATTTGTTTATGTGTTGCAGATTTGTTGATATTGTTCCAGACTTGTTGATGTGTTGCAGATTTGTTTATGTGTTGCAGATTTGTTTGTATTGTGCAGATTTGTTGATATTGCAGATTTGTTCATTTGTTGCAGACTTGTTGGTATTTGTTGCAGATTTGATTGTATTGTTGCAGATTTTTCCTTTTTCGCAGACTTGTTAATATTTGTTGCAGATTTATTGATATGTTGCAGACTTGTTGATTGTGTTGCAGACTTGTTGGTATTTGTTGGTATTTGGTGCCGACTGTTTTTATTTGCGAAGACTTATGTATGCAGACTTGTTACATTTCATATGTTGCAGACTTGTTTCATTTATCGACTTGTTTCATTTTTTGTGTATAGGTATGGATTCTAATGAGAAAAGAGAATATCCTCCGCGGATGTATAAGGTTGTACCACAGCAAAATAAAAGTATAAATCATGGATGTTCTTTGTCAATTGTGAGAGATGTCCGAAAGAGTGTTGGCGATAAAGTATGGGAGTACCTAAAGAATTCAGCTCTTGGTGTTCTTATTTTGTTAGTAGAGAGTAATTTTTGTTGGCATGGAAGAAAGTTCACTACTTCCTCGCACATCAGTTGAAAATTGTTAGCAAAAGTGAGATTTGGTGGTTTAATTGGAGAGAAACCTCTGACGTTTTCATTGCATGAATTGCAGAGCTGTCAGGACTAAATTGTGATCCGTACAGTGTTGTAAAAGAAGGGGAAGAAGCGGAAATTGATCACCGCGAAATATGGGCTGAGATGGGTGTGCCTATTGGTGATGGACCTTCTCGGGGGAGTTGGCTAAGGTATTGAAAAAGTGCGAGACATGGAGCTACGAGAAAAAATAATTGTAGGTTGTTTGTGCATCCTCTCCCTAGGAACATTTGGTTAAGTAGAGGATGTAGAATGGATTTGAAATGCCCAAGAAAGCATTGGATCCTGCTGCTTTGGAGAGGTTTCCATGGGGTAGGAGGTCTTTTGAATTGTTGATTGAGTCCATCAAAGAAGCAAACCTTGCTTGATAACTCTTACACTTTGAAAGGATTAGTGCACGTGTTACAAATATGGGCGTATGAATCATTTCAAAGATTAGGAGAGCTTTATGGGAGAAAAAAGCAAGAACATGAACTTTCTATTCTATCATGGGGTGGATCTCGTAGTCGTTACGAAGTTGATGAATTATACTTGAGAAAAAGAAAAAACATGGTCAGGTATATTTCTGCTTGCAGTCTTTTACCTCATATTTTTTGCAGCAGATTTGTTTTACAAGTTGCAGATTTTTTTAATGTGACAGATTGTTTTTACATGTCGCAGATTTGTTTTATATGCCACAAGCTTGTTGTTGCAGACTTGTGTTGCAGAGTTGTTGTTGCAGACTTAATTTATTTGTTGTAGACTTGGTTCATTTCTTGCAGATTTGTGTCGTTTGTTGTAGACTTGTTACATGTCGCAGATTTGTTTTATATGCCGCAAACTTATTGTTGCAGACTTGTTGTTGCAGACTTGTTGTTGCAGACTTGTTTTATTTGTTGTAGACTTGTTTCATTTGTTGCAGACTTGTTTCATTTGTTGTAGACTTGTTTCATTTGTTGCAGACTTATTATACTGACTTCCTTGACCAGTGGTTTGTCGACTCTTGGGTTCACGACTATAAACAATTTGTTATTTCGCCACCGAAGTTCTTGTTGGAAACGGTTATGAAATGACATTTAATGGGACATATCCAGATTACGCCCAAACAAAGAAGAGATGGATTGACGATGTTGATCTTGTCTACTTCTTCCACAACATAAACAATTCCACTGGAGTGCGTGTGAAATGGATTCTGAACAGAGAGATGATGAGATTTACGATAGCATCATTCCCCAGAACTGGAAGAAAGTGGTCGACCAAGTGAGGCCATATGCAAAATGGTTCCATATTGGATTAAAGCTTTCACACCGAAAGAGAAAAGAAAGGGTCGTAAATTGAATCCTTTCAAACTTCACTATAACAAGCAGGTCCCACAAAACGTTCAGACAGGCGACTGTGGTGTCTATTCTATCAAGTTCGTGAGTGCCTTGCATTGGGATACAAAATGGATGCTTTAAGTGACAACACAATCGCCGAAATCCGTTTGAAGCTTGCAGCGGAGATATTTGACGAGGTTCCTGACGCAAACCCTCAGATGTCTGATCCAAGGCCTCACGGTGTTGACAAATCTCGCATACCTAAGCAAGCCACACAATCGTAGTTATTTATGTAATTAGATCCTTTTGTCGTACTTTGATACCTAATTTTCTTATTTGTATTGCAGACTTATCGTAACTTTGTTGCAGACTTGTTTATAACCTTCTTGCAGGACTTGCAGACTTATGTTAACTGAATTCCAGACTTATTGTACCTTTGCCGACATAATATTGACTTGTTTCATTTGTTGCAGACTTATTTAACTGACTTATTGTTGCAGACTTATTTAACTGACTTGCAGTTATTTAACTGACTTATTGTTGCAGACTTACGTTAACTGAATTGCAAACTTGTTTCATTTGTTGCAGACTTATTGTTGGAGACTTATTGTTGGAGACTTTATTAACTGACTTGCAGTTATTAACACACTTATTGTTGCAGACTTATGTTAATTGAATTGCAGACTTGTTTCATTTGTTGTTGACTTATTTTAACTGACTTGCAGACTTATTGTACATGTTGCAGACTTGTTTCATTTGTTGCAGACATATTTTAACTGACGTGCAGACTTATTGTACATTTTCCGACATAATATTGACAGTCTCACAGACTTATTTTAACATAATGAAACAAACGAAACAATTCTTTAACAAATAAAACCACAAGTCATTCTTATTTGAACTGTTTTGCAGACATAACATAAGAAAATTTTTTCAATAGTAAACCATAATCAAAGTGAATAAAAATCACATGGCACACGTACGCATATTATGTCCACTTTGTTTGCAATTGGAGCAAATGTGTTGCTTCCTCGGGACTTTTTCTCCATTGCTTTTTCCAACGCAGATTTGTGTCTAGAGTTCTTTGGCCTTCCAGACGAACTTCAGGAGGTAAACACTGTTTCGCAGTGACATGTTCAGGATTGGTTGAGCTACATCAATTGGCATGATGGACATGGCGTAAGCGTTACTGAGGTAGTTCTTATAGTAGTACGGAGAAGTCAGACCAACACATGACATTCTCTTAGCTTCTCCACCAGCAATTGCGTGAACACAGGGCAACTTATCCAAGTCAAACTACGACATGTGCATTTATGTTCCCGTACATTAACAACATGTACATGCGTCCCACTACTGACTTGTACTTGATCCGCATCTATTTCTTGTACGGTCAACAACTTGGAATCATTAACACGTGGCTGCCAAAATGTAAATAAAATTAGTGAAGACTTATCACGTCTGTTGCAAACTTATTATATATGTCATAGACTTATTACGTATGTCGCAGACTTATTATGTATGTTCGCAGACTTATTACGTATGTCGCAGACTTATTACGTATGTCGCAGACTTTTTACGTATGTCGCATACTTATTATATATGTCACAGACTTACCTCTAGTAATTTCTCCGCAGCACGTGTGAGTGTTGTAGTCATTAGGCCTGCTTCACGCCTCCGCGAAGAGAACCATCTTGTTAATGGACCGTATGGCATCTAAAAGCTTAGAAATGGGCAGGTTCCTAGCATCTGAAAGCACTCTATTTATTGACTCTGCTATGTTGGAAGTTAATATGTTGTACCTATGTCCTGGAAAATGAGCACGACTCCACACCTTCACATCATCCTCTCTGCAAATAAGAGTGAAGTGCAGGATTGATGTCTTCAATCGAAATTGAATAAAGCATTAAAATCTGCTATCTTATATGCGTTTGCTGCTGTTTTAACCAACATAAACGCATCACGTCCTTTAAACTTCATATATTATGTTCTTGTACATATGATATGTACATATACCACGACTCGCCAATGGATACACCTTTTTAATGCCAATTCGATATCGATCTATGCCTGTCAGAAATTATGGAGAGACTAACATCATCTGGAATCACACAACTAAGCTGTATAAGGAACCATTCCCATGATGCATCATTCTCCGTGTCAACTACGGGCAAATGCTATTGAGAAAATATTAAAGTTCCCATCCTGACATGTTGCGAGAAGGAGTGTTCCTTTATATTTCCCTCGGAGATATGTCCCATCAACAACAACAACTTTGCACACTGTACTGAAAGCCGTTTATGCTTGCACCAAATGAGATGAACAAATACTTGAATCGATCTTCTGCATCGACTTCAAGACACGTATAAGTACCAGGATTAGCTCTTCGTATCAAGTATAAATACGAAGGTATTTGCTCATATCCTCTCTCTGGTGAACCATTGCCAAAAGTCGTGCATGCTTTAAGGCTCGATAAGCTTTCCAGTATTTCCATCTGTCACATTCATAAATAAATAAGTCTGCGGCAAAGGAATACAAATCTGCTTCAAAAACAAAATGCGACAAGGATAAAACAAAGCTGTAACTGAAACAGATAAGTCTGCGACAATTAAGCATATTAGGTCTGACACAAAACAAAACAAGTCTGCCATAAACAAAACAAGTGTGGACACCAGATGTTACAGCCATACCTTAATACCATATCGTCTGTTCAGAGCATCTGCAACATGACTAGGTAACACTTTTGAACCAATACCACACCACAAAATCCTTGTACATTTGTCCCAAAATCTCGTGTGTAGCTTGGCGACAACGGGCTCCACGGTCTGTGACAAACATGTATGTTCTTTAACGTATACTTTTATAAAAAAACATGGAGAATCTCCAATTGTAGTAGCTCGGACTCTCCATGTGCATCCTTTTATCCGACATCGTACAATTAATAAGTTTGGCGTTGAATAATCAACGTTGAAATCAAACTTCTGCGCAACAGAAAGAATCTTCAACCTCATCTCCAATGCGTCTTTGTTATCATACCTTTGTCCGACCGATATATCCAACGAAGTCAATTCGATATTCCAGTAATCTTCATCAACCTTGTTATCATTCCTTTGTTCCCTTTTTTGTGTGGCACTATTGCTTTCTCTTCCTTCTCTTCCTCCTCACGAAGCTTTCCATATAGACAGTAATCCTCATCACCAGAACTAGCACCATCCGGATCCTCGCAACAATCAAACTTGTATTGGTCCTCGTCGTCCTCATCCTCATCACCAGAACTAGCATCCCTTTCTCTTTTTTCATTACCATCAAATCCAACGTCTATTTTTGCTCGCTTCGGCGATGGTCTACCTTCTCGACGATTGTCTTCACCATCGTCATGCTTCTGAGCGTCCTTAAACTCCAATGATACCTCTTTATCTGATACACATAGCCGCAACGTATCTGATTTGAATTGTTCAAAGAAACCTTGCAATTGTCTCGTATTACCAACAAAGACAGGAGGAGTGTCTACTGGTAACTTGACCAATATCTTCTTCGGAAACATGTAGCTCAATTCAACTTCATACTTATTCTTATCAACATCATAATCTTCGTACACCATTTGAATGAATTCGTCGAACGAAGTTCCAGCATTGGTTCCAAGAACTCGAGAACCTCTACTACTATCAAAAATAAAAATCCATCTACTCTTCCCAAATCTCCAATTACCCCAAACCAATATAATTTGCAACATTACCGGTGATTGGCGGCGACGATGGAGAACGAGATCGACGACGACGATAGACAACGGGATCGGGGCGGCGACGTCGACAGACAACGGGATCGGCGGAGATAGATAAAGTTTTTAAATTTGAGAATGTCAGAGATATCGGTGACAATGTAGAACGGCCGCCGTACATAACCCTAGTGGTGCAGTGGCATTTTTGTAAATTTGTTACTTATTAGGGACTTATTAGGAACATCTCGAAGATGAAATAAGTCTGCAACACACAGAAAATAAGTCTGCAACGAAAGTCTAGGACAAACAAATTCGTTATGTCTGCAACACATTCAATAAGTCTGCATAACAAGTCTGCGACAAACCGTGTTATTCTAGTCAGAATACAAGTCTGCAACACAGTTTAATAAGTCTGCAGTTTTTAATGCCACGTAGGCAATTTCAAAATAAGTCTGCGACGTTGAGCTTCAAATCTGTGACATTGTAAATAAATCTGCGACAAAACGATGTTATTTCAGTCAGACCTTTTAGGTGTCGCAGATTTAGTCATTGTGTCGCAGATTTTCCAAAAGTCTGCAACAAAGCATTTAAGTCTACAACAAACAGCTGCAGATTTTTATTAAGTCTGCATAATAAGTTTGCAAATGCAATTAAGTCTGCGACAAAGGCAATAAATCTGCGTAATAAATCTGCAATCAAAATAAGTCTGCACAGACTTATTAATTGTAAATAAGTCTGCAACAAAGCACATTAAGTCTGCGTCGAAAAGTCTGCAACACGCATAATAAGTCTGCAGATGTGCGCAGACTTAATAAGTCTGCAACATTGAAAACAAATCTGCATATAAAGTCTGCAGATATGCGCAGATTTTATTAAGTCTGCATAACAAGACAGCAACAAAGGTCCGCAGACTTAATCTGAAATACGTGGTGGCATTTCTGTAAATAACTCAAATTTTTGCCACGTGGAAATAATTTTGTAATGACAGTGTCGTAATAACGTTTTTCTTAACAAAGACAAATAATGGCCAAATGGGCACAAAAGTGGCTTTTTTCCTTCGCAGTAAATATATGTTAGTCTAGTTCTATGCCAATTAATATATGTTATTATAGTTATCTTCCCATTATTTAATAACTAAAATTATAACTTTTTCCGCAAAAAAAAAAAGTTATCTTAGATCTTAAAAAAATGAAGCATTTCATAATTTTAGGGTTAGTTATTGCTGTGCACTTTTCGTTGACTGAGGCTTTCATAAATTGCGAAGAAAATCGTGTAGACATTCACAATGAACTCGCTCCTGGTAAAATTTTCAGGTTTCATTATCGTGGTAATCGTTTCCAGCGAGATTTTGGTATCGATTATTTAAAATTTAATTAAATTTTCGCAATTAAATTTTGTGATGCATACCGCGATGGTGAGAGGACACTGTACACTTGTACATTAAGCCATGGAGAACAAATGGAGTATTTTTATAATCTGCAGGCATACAGAGCAGCTAAATTGGGACGATGTGGAGAGTTACGCGCATGGGCTGCGAGAAATGATGGAATTTGGACTAGAACAGATACTAAAAAACTCTATGGGCGTGTACTTGGCTGGATGAAGGGAAAATAAAACAAAGTAATTGTGAGCTCCTCTTTTTGTAATAAACTGATGTTTGTATAAGTTTGTGTTTTTTTTTTTTTTTTGCATCTTATAAACTGTGCACAAGAGTCAAAATACTGTATATCAATCGAATTTGATGTTCGAATATATAGCAAAGTATTGTAATAAAACATGTTCATTGATATACTGTATAAATGTTTTAAATAACACAATATATCTTTGTAAAACCTCGTAATATTTAGAAATTGTTTAGCCTTATTGAGTATATAATTTGTACATATTTGCAGAACTTTTTAGTCGGATTAATAAAGATTAACAAATAAGAACAAAATGTTGTTCGGTTTGATTTCAAAATTTGTTGTTAGTAATGGTTTCGCATTGTTTTATTTAGCATAGAATGTGCCAAAACGATTAAACTGAAAACAAAATCAGACAATTGAAATTTCACAATACCTAAATTAGTTAAAGATAATGACAATGTTGTAAATATTCATTGTTCTTACATATAAGTGATATAACAAACAATATTAATTATCAAATTTAAAACTGATGTTCTAACTTCAACATAGATATTTTATCTTTAGAAAATGTAAACGGGATACTAATGAAGCAAACATCACATGTCCAACATTGTGAGACAAACAAGCCCAAAATATAAGTCAATATAACTAGATTTTTAGCAAGTGAATGATATATATATATGAGTCACCCTGGGTTTTCAGGTACCCGAACCCGAATGGGTCGTTTCTTTTCGGGTTTTGGATAATTCGGATAGAGGAGTGTAGATCCAATCGGGTACTATTTAATAAATCTTATTTTGGTTCGGTTCGAATATATATATCGGGTTCGAGTCGATTTCTATTATTTGTTTCAGAACCGCTAAATAATCAAAAAAAATTTAGGTATGGTTCTGGTTCGAGTATGTTGTACCCATATGTAACCAAATCAATCCAAAAACCTTTTATACTCAAATTTACACTATAAAACATGCTTAAAATATAACCTGATGCATTGTCTCAAACCAAACATAATCATGGAATCATGTTAGTTGTCGTTTGGTGGTTTTGCTGGCAGGTGTAGATTATATAGGATTGAACTCATGAAGCTAGAATGCAATCGGATTGTTTAGTGTTTGATAAGGATGGGTTTATGGCTGCAATTTTCTGGTTTTGCTGAGCGAACACAAGATGATCGATGGAATGCCAAAGAGAAAGGCAGAAGGTTAGATGGAATGTTAATTTGTTTCGGCAAGTTAGCTTAGTGTTGTGGTTCTTGAATAAGAAGCTGAGAGTTAGTAGTGTTTCATTAGATGTGGAAGAGGACTCACCTTCATTATGAGACAGCTTAGAGGGGAGCTAAACGAGGTAAAGAAAACTCGGACTCTTAGTGAGACAAATAGGCTAAAAAGATAGACCTGAATAGATCTCACACTAATACCTGATTTTATGGTAAAGTGAGGCTATGGAATACTTCAAATGAATTTGCTTCGAGCTTTCTTTTCTTTTTCAAGTAGCTGCACTTAATGGTTGGAAAAATGAAGCTTGCGAAGCACACGTCTCTTGGTCTCATCTTGCTGCGAACAATTCTTCCTATATGATGGGTTCAAAACGGGTTTGTGACTGATTCTAGAAGATAGAGTGTAACTGAGATGATGTACATTCATGGGAATATGGGATCATGGACTGAAAATCAACATCTCCATCAACTACAGTAATGTGTCTAAACTTACTTCTTAGGCTGAACAAGAGACAATGCTGATTGGTTGTATAGACTTATAGGTTTGGAATCAAGAAGCTAGAATTAAATAGGTTGTTATGGTGGATTTAGACAGAATTCCAAAAGAGACATTGTGGTTGATTCAAAGTCAAGACAAGTTTACAATCACTCAAAGTAGTTTGAATTAAAAATGAGTTATTTTGTTTCAGAAGAGCATGGGCACCTCTGAGAGAGTGGAAAACTCTACAAGTGTTGACCCAAATCTGGAAATCGGAGCTCCTCTGAAAGATCATTGTTAGCTCTTCAAGTATAGAATCAAATGAGTAAATTGGGTAAAGATCACGGTTAGTTCTACATCTCTTATGATCTGCAAATATGGATGTTAATGTGGGCATCTAAACCCATTTAATAAATGGGTATGTTAGTAAAATTTAGACCCATTTAAACCTATTTATGAAAAAAATGAGATGAAAATCATTGTGAGATACATTTACAAAGGACATAAAAGTGTAGATAGGGAAAAGGAACTAAAAGCAAAGTAGTAAATGAATTAATCACACCCCGTCTCTCTTCCTCGGATAGAGAAGTCTTTAGCTTAAGGGGTTTATAACTCTTAAAAAGAAGATAATTATCTCAACTGTACATGTTATTCCATAATCTTTATATGTTTTCTTTGTTTTTTCTTGACTAACCAAAATTGTGGGTATGTAATACGTTTGTTTAGTTATGTTCATTACTCATGGCATCTAAAGGAAAATTTTAGGAGTTTGAGTTTTCCTAGCAAATCTTTATTATTTCCACTATAGGTTATAGGACTTCAAACCCGCTCGTAGCTTATATTGAATGACAAATTGTACTGCAAAGGTTTGTTTAAATCCATTTTCTATTAAATAACTGCAAATGTTTATGTCAAGTCTACTAGGTGGTTACCTTCAGTTTTGACAAGCCTAGTACCAGCTAAAGCTCTAATTCCAACATTGTGAGACAAACAAGACCACGATATAAGCCAATGTAACTAGGTTTCTCACTACTGATTCAATTATATATGGGTGTAATGAACATTGATGAATCATTTAGGCTGAGAGTGCAACCTCTATTTTTCTTAAATTTAATAGTACTAGATAAATACCCGCGCTACGCTGCGAGACTTTATTTAAATTATTTATTTTATATTTATTAATTTAATATAATTTGTTTTTATAAAAATGTATTTTTGTTTTAAAGAAGAAAAATATAGAAACAACTACAACACAAATTATTATTCTTGTAATAAAAACATCTCCGAGATTAATTTTCTAGTAGTGTCATATCTGAAATCATTTCTTCAATGTTTATACCTCTCTTTATTATATTTTTCTCTTACAACCTCTTTATTAATGTGATATCGTTTTGAACTCAACCTCTTTTTTTTCTTATTCACTTGAACTTAAGTTATTTTGAAATATTTTTCTCTAGTTTATTAAAATTATCCATGAGAATTTATTTCCTAAAAATTGAAATCATATCAAAAACACTCTCTTTACAATAACTTTATCAAAATTTTACCAAAATAATATTTTTTTAGGAGCACGAAACTCTGAATCCTTGATCTTTCTTACAACGATTTCACCAGTTAAATATTTTTCTTTATTTATGCTATTCTTTGTTGTACCTCAATTTCTCAGACAACAATATCTCTAAATTAATCTTGACTCTCTCATCAATTGTACCAACATCATAAGGTTAACTCTTTTTTTTTCAATGACTTTGATGGACATATTCCAAAATCTTTTTGCGGAATAAAATTTTAACAAACTTTGGATCTCACATATTGACTCACATATTAGATTTCACTGGAGCTCTAAGACGTTTATCGATCATTACAATATCCTCGACTTTCTTACAACAATCTAACTGGTGTGACCTCTGCTTCGTTGTCTTCTTTATCCCTGCTACTAATTTTTGGTCTTTCTAAACAACAATATTTTTGGTCCGCTCCAAAAGATATCCTCTTAAGTTTTGGATCTTTTCAAATTTTGCTTCTAAACCAAAATCTCACACTCGGAGAGTTTAAAACTTTAATATTTGCTTTCAATTAGAATTAACAGTTTAGCATAATTTTGACATCTTTATGTCCTATAATAGATTCTATAGAGGAGAAAAATATATGTTCTATGTTGTAGATATTTTTAATAAGTATTTTCAAATTTTTTTTATTGATTTAATGTTAAATTTGTATATATGACATTAAAAATTGAAAAATAAATAAAATAGACGAGAGATGCAATTATTTTCTAATAATATTTTTTTAAAAACCCATATCACACTTGTTTTTATTTTTTATAATTCAAAATTATTTATTCTGACCAACAATCTCCTATGCATGAAGTTTCCAACTTTAATTTTTGTTTGTAAGAGTTTGAGACGCTATTTCAGCTCAACATAATATTTAAGAGTGATTTTTACATATTTATGTCTTGAAACATATTTTCTAGATGAGATAAAAATCCGCTCTATACTTGCAAATAATTTCTAATGTTTTTTCTTAATAATTATTTTCAATTATTTTTATTGATTTAATGTTAAATTTGTATATATGATCTAGGTTTTTTTTTTTAATTTATATATGACTTAGTTAAGGTTATAATAAAAATAATCAGCTAATTGAATTCAATACATTCTATTATTGTTTTTAAAACATCAAATAAACTTTAAATCTAGCTAAATAGAATTAATCAATTATATATGATGTGGAGAGTTGATGTGGCAAATAGAATATGATGTGTATTATTTGAAATGTTTTGATTGGCTACATGTTTTAAACGAGGTGTCAGTTTCACAAAACTTTAAAAAGCTGATGTGTCAAGCAATGGAAAAACCTAAAGACTTTTAGTGTATTGATTAGGAAACATTTTGATTGTTCTTGGTGATTGAATTTTTTTTCTTTCATTTTTTATCTTTTTCCTTCTAATTAAAGCTCATTTGAGCTAGAATAACTTACCTAGAAATCTCTATAGATACAAGATACTAATTTAGTTTAAAAATGCGCGACTGTTTTTTTCTTTTAGGCTTCGAAATTTGGTATGATAAATTCCTACATTTTCACTTTAATGTTCGCTAGCGATTGTCCCATAATTGAAGAAAAAAAATCTGTGAACCTCTGCGACTTGTCTCAAAAATGGAAATAAAGAACCCTTCAAGCAAATCCACTGCCAAACGAAGAAGTCCTAACAACTATCCTCTTTCTTGCCTTGGCAGCCTGCAATTTCAAGATGACAGCAATCAACTTCAGTGTAAAAACAAAGAGTCATCAAGTGTCAAAGAAAAGAGTAAAAAGTAGGCAACTGACCTGCTCATTCCAACTCATGCAAGCAGTGACTATAGCTAGTATGATTCCTTGCGCCGTAGACCCAACAACCACACCAATCCATAGTCCTTTACCGTTCATGTGACACCAAAATCCTAAGAAAAGTCCAACAGGAGCTCCTAGGAGATAGTAAGCAACCACATTTGCCCAAGCTCCAATATGTTGCCACCCACTTCCCCTAGCAACCCCTTTTTCATAAAAGTTGATAGAACACAATTTGAGTCGCGAAATCGAGTCTTTATTTCATTTGTTAGTTGAAGTGTTTGATTTTTATTACCACCAAGTACTGCAGAAAATCCATCGACCATAAATGAGAGACAAAGCAAAGGAGATAGCTCCGTGACATAGTCCACAACTTCTTTGCTGTTGCTGAAGGCGTAACCAAAGATATTTCTGCAAGTGAAGAGAAGTGTGCTACAAATGGTAGCCTCTAGAAACCAAAGGAAAATACCCACAAAAACTGCCAGCCTAGCAACCTCTGGATTCCCTGCTCCCAATTCGTTTGAAATCCTTGTGCTGCCAAATTGAAAAAGGGACATACCAGTGTGACTAATCTGCAAATTCCTAACCAAATTGTGTGAGAATGTTTATATCGACTCATACCTTCCAGCAGCCCCAATACCCATTGGAATGACATAGTGGAGAGATCCTGTTGTAAGACTGTCATAAACACACAATGAAAATGATTGCATAATTGTATTAGATAATGAAATCAACACTGTTCCCCATGATACTAGATATGAAAGAAGCGAGACACATAATTAAAAAGAAACATAGATTACCAAATCGAAAGAACAGAGGTCTCGAGTTTCGGGTTAGGGAGGAGTCCTGAGGACAATATAAGGAGCTCAAACAATGACCATTCTATGCTACATATAGGAAAGAAAAAACAATCAAATAAGGCTGGAGGAAGGAAGAGAATCCACCAATGATGAAGAAGATGAAATGTTTTTACCAAGTCATTGCTGCTGATGGTATCCCATACTGGAAAAACTGCTTGACGCTCGACATGAAATCATCAGATACAAAGCCGCGGGTCTTCTCGCAAGAGCTTGAAAATCTCACATATAAAGCGAGAATCAACACGTTAAACCAGTAAGAAAGACTAATAGCCAAGGCGGCTCCATTGCTACCAAGACCAAACGTGTAAACCAGAGTCAAACAAACGGGTATATGGAACAAAAGGGTGGTCATGGCACAGTAGAGAAGAGGAAGAACCAAACCCTGAGTCTGGAGAAACCTAGTTAGAGGTTGTTGCACCGCTTGAGAGAACAATGCCGGTATAAGACAAACCGCGTAGGAACCAGCTACCTTAGAGATCTCAGGATCTTGTCCGATTGAAATCAAGAGTTTGTCCATGTAAAACCAGAGAACCGATATGAGTAGACAAATGGGTACGTTTGAGACTATTGCAGAGTAGGTATAAGTTCCGATTTTAGCGTATTGTTTGGCTCCATAAGCTTGACCACATAGAGTTTCAAGTGCACCCACTAAACCATACTGCAAAAGTTTCAAGACTTTGAGATACGAATGGATCTTGAAACTGTTTTAAACAGAGTATAGATAACTAGTTACCTACCATGATGCTGAAGCCGGAGACGTTTGCAAAAGAAGTGGCAAGAGCGACGCCGGAGAGCTGGAGTTCGCCGCGGTGGCCGGCGACCATGACAGAGATGACTGGCAATAGATATTGAGCAACGGTCACGGTGGCCATAGGCGCCGCCATGCGGCTGACGTTCTTTAGCTCCGCCGTGAAATTCACCCTCCATGTCGGCGTCGGCTTATGACTTCCGGTGATTATCTGATAGTCTCCCAATAAAAGTGGATCTTCCATTATCTTCTTGGAGACTCTTTAGTTCTTGTCGTTGACGACCCTTTCTTTGCCTTGGAACGTGTGAGATGAGAATGCACGACTTCACAGAACAGAACATCTTTATATATATATTTAATAGAGAGAGAGAGAACAGAGACAAGACAAAACTAGTGGAGTGGTTTTTTGTTGAAGAAAAAAGTCATCGCTATGTGAATACATCAGGGGAGGTGTCTCTTGGGTTAGGAAGTTTAATTAATTTGGTGGATTTAAGTGAATGACTTTTAAAGATATGTTGATGATTTAGTACCTATAAATGCTACTATTGGTGATTTGCTTTAAATTTAAGAGGACTTTCTGGTAATTAAGTGTGATAACGTAGTATTTGTTCTCAATTTCATAAGGTCATATGACTCCCAGTACGATAAAAAATATATCTAGATCCATTTTAGATTGAATAATTTATAATAAAAAAATTATATTTTATACCATCATCTAAGTTTTTACTATACCATATATCATTTTTCCCATTCTTAATTTAGAATCTGAATGGTTGCGGCTTTAGATTTAAATTTTTAGCGGTATAATTTAGACAGTGGATTTTTTGACTGTAACTTTAGATTTTTGTCTGTATATATTTTTGTTGTAGCTATAACTTTTTGAAATGAAAGTCTGATTGATTCAGTTGTATCTCGTAGTCTATAGACTTATGTAATTATTGAGTTTATTGTAAACTTATTATTATACGTAAATTAAAAGTGAATTAAAATAAATAATAAACAAAAATATTTTTAGATGATATATTTATATGATATATATCAAAAATATAGAATATATATATATAATGGAATAAAGTTACGTTTATATATATATATATATATATTAGTTTTAATATGTTTTATGAGTATATATTAATATGTTATATGTGGGTGAAAACCAATTTTAAAATTGTAAAAGGAAACTGGAATGGAGTAGAGAGGACCTTTTTTTTACTGTGAAAATTACTTTTCACATAAAATTTTTTTTCAAAAATGATGGTTGTAGGTTTGTTTTTAAAACCCAAAGCATGATTGGAGGAAATACATGGATTTAAAGAAATTTATGGCCGTAGAAAGACTTACCAATCAAGGCCTAATCTATACTTTTGTAAATTGTGAATTGTCTAAGACACCCCTATTTTCTCTTTCTCCTTTCCCCTTTCTCCCTATCTCTCTCCATTCTCTCTCCATTCTCTCTTCTTCTCTCTTTCCTTCTTCTCTCCCATTTTTGTATTTGTTTCATATTAGTTTATCGAGTGCTTTAAGAAAGACAAGTACTTTATCTATGAACATGTTTCATTTCTCTTGTTGTCCATTAAAAATAGGTGGAAAAACTTCTGTCATAACTCATATACGCGGACGAGTCGAAACTTTAATGAGCGCTTTGAATATGGGTTTTGTCCACAAGACATATACTGTATGTTTTTTGTTCACTAGAATTAATTATTGTCCATTTTTATACATTTTTTTTTCATCACATCTTATATATCTATATCTCACGATGGTTACCGTCTCTTCTTCTTATGTTTTTTGTTTATCTTCTCAAGATCTCCTTCCTCGTGGTTAATAGCTCTTTTCCATATGATTTTTGATTCGAATTGTTTGATTTCTGAGTGAAATTATTTCCCTTCATTTTTTGTCTACAAAGATTTCTCTTCTTTTTTTTCTTCCTCTTTCTCTCCTTTATCTCTCCTTTATCTCTCCTTCTTCTCTCCCCTTTTGTATTTTGCTTTAGATCGGTTTATCGGAGACTTTAAGAGAAAAAAGAAGAAGTCTTTGTCTACGGATATGTTGCACCTCTTTTGTTGTCCATTAAAAGTTTGTTGGACAAACTTCTGCTATAGCTCGTATACGTGGACAACTCGAAACTTTAATGAGGGCTTTGAATATGAGTTTTGTCCACACGACATATATGGTTTTTGTCCACAACATTCATATATGTTTTTTCGTCTACATCTTATATATCTATATCTAACGATGGTTACCATCTCTTATACTTTTTGTATACCCTCTCAAAATCTCCATCGTCGTGGTTAATAACTCTTCTTCTTATGATTTTTATTCAATTATTCTCATTCGTGAATGAAATTGTTTTAGTTTTGATAGATACATATGTTTTTGTCCACACGATTTAATTATTGTCGATAACATTTATATATTATTTTTGTTCACGTCCTATATATCTATATATATCTCACGATGGGTTTTTTTCCAACACGTGATTTTATATCATTCATTCAATTGGGCTTCAATACAAAAAGGCTTAAGACCTTTCTTGCTCAAAGGTCAGCTTCCCCGTTACTCTCTCGAGGAATTGAAACAAAAGAAATACAGCCAAACGACAAAGCATGGACAGTGATGTCGGAGAGGATTCCATGAAGATCTGATAAGCTTGAATTAGAGGCGATTGTTTAGATTAATTGTTGAGAGTCAGATTCAAAGGTGACTCTAGAAATCCCCATATTCATGGCTGATTCGAGCGCTGTCCTCAACGCCATACCTTCCGCTACCAAATGTGAATTCCCAAAATGTTCCATCTGAGAGAACCTGAACATCTCCAAATCCGACTGATTGTAGAAGATCCATCCTATTCCTGCTGTTTGGATATCAATTTGCAGAGAAAGGTACCACCACTTCGTTCCACTCTTCTTGGGATTTGGTGGACTTGTGGTTGATTAAACTTGTGTTGAGCCTCCAACCAGTTTCTTGCATCTGTAGTTGCTTTGGGAACTGTGTCTTCCATTGTGTAACATCGATCCTTAAACACTCTATCTCGTTGTCCAAAGTGTCTAATAGATCCATGGAGCTAAGGAACCTGAGTTAATACCTGTTGGAAGGAGACAAAACCATTGTTTTATTTTGGGGCTGACGACCTATTTCCACCCAAGATGATTCACATAAGAGCAAAACCACCACAAGTTACACCCTCTATCTAAACCCACATATCATCCAAATTTCATCCTTTTTCCACCCAAAACGCAACTTAAATCCTATTTCCACCTAATTCTGGGTTTAATCGGTTTAATTGGTAAACAGCTTTCGATTAACCGATCAATTACGTTTTTCCTAAAACCTAAACCGATATTAACCTAATTAAACTCTACCCAGTAACCCGACTTCTCTCAAAATCCCCAAATGGAAGAAAACAAAAAATCCCCAAATTTCTTCTCTAGAACCCTAATTTTGCGAAATCAAATATGCACCCAGACTCTTCCTCATGGCTTTAGTTCCACTGAATCATGTTCCGGTAGACGAGGAACCTGATGATGAAGACTTCGAGGACCAGACGACTCGAAATGACTACAACCTTGAGGTAGCCATGGCAGAGTTCGTCGATGAACCGTCAATTCGACACAATGTATATCCCGACAGTGAAAGCGATGAAGAAGAAGAGATTAACAGGAGAGATGATTAAGGTGCATGTAATTCAGACGTGGGAGTGGAAATTTATACATCGGGCAAGTCTTCTTCAACAAAATCGCATTTAAAGAAACAGTCCTCGACAATGCTCTTAACTCTGGTCGGAACATCAAGCATTACAGGTATGATAAAAGGATGTTAGGATATTGTTGTGTAGAAGAGGGTCGTAGCTGGAGGGTATATTGTTCGATGCATGCTAAGTCTTGAAAGTGGCAAGTTAAGGTCTTGAAGAATGTTCATAGTTGTACGTCTAATGGGGTTTGTGAGATGATTAAGGTGCCTGTAAGTGCTAGACTTTTTGTTGATAAGATCCGTGAAGCTCCAGAGTACTACATGCCAATGAAGATAGAAGAACTTATGTTTCAGAAATGGAAGGTTAGTCTATCACGGCCTCAGTGTCAGAAAGCTAGGCAAAAAGCTTTGAAGTGGATAGAGAGAGAGTATGCTGAGCAGTTCACAAGACTTAGGGATTTTGGTGCTGAGATAGAGGTATCAAATCCAGAATCTTCAGTTGAGATTGATACAATTACTAATGAGGAAGGTTTGGATATTTTCAATAGGTTTTATGTTTGTTTTGACACGATTAGAAGGACATGGAAGGAGACATGTAGGCCTATGTTAGAAGTAGATGGATGTTTCTTAAGGGGAAAAACTAAAGGTCAGTTATTGGTAGCCTTAGGGAGAGATGCAGACAATGCCATATATCCAGTAGCATGGGGTGTGGTGCAAGTGGAGAATAGTGTTAACTGGTTGTGGTTTGTGAACAAGATAAAGGCTGATTTAATTTTTTTGTGATGTTCGAAGTTTTTATTGTGTTTGGTAATGGTTTTGACTAACTTGTGATATGATTATCAGGGTTTGCTAAGAGCTGTGGAGCTTGAACTACCTAAGATTGAGCATAGGATGTGTGTCAGACACATCTATGCTAATTTAAAGGCAAAACATGGGAAGAAGACACAAATGAAGCCATTTATCTGGAACCTAGCATGGAGCTACAATGAGGCTGAGTACAGAGACAACCTAAAGAGAGTGTTGGATTATGATACAGGGGTGTATGAGGATGTATTGAAGAGCAATCCTAAGACATGGTGTATAGCTTTCTTCAAGCTAGGCAACTATGTTAAGGATGTTGAGAACAATTCAACAGAATCCTTCAATAGCTCCATAGTGAAAGCAAGGGAGAAGCCATTGGTGCCTATGTTGGAGATGATTGCTCGGCTTGCAATGGTCCGGATTGCTAAAAGAAGTGCTAGGTCTCATGATCACAGGGGGTTGTGTACACCGTATGTTGAAGCATTCCTTGCATCTGAATATGAAGAAGCTGTTGAGTGTAGGGTTAATAGAAGCACTAATAGGATGTTTGACGTCATCTTGTCAGGTTTTTCTTACCGTGTTTGCTTGGACCAGATGAGTTGCAGCTACAGGAAGTGGGATGTTACAGGAATACCCTGTGAGCATGCCTATGGTGTTATCCTAAAGTTAAAATTGAAGGCTGAAGACTATGTTTGCCACTGGTTTAGGACAGCAAAATGGAAGTTGAACTACACAGAAGGTCTAGTGCCATTAAGGGGTGCAAAGTTTTGGCCTAGTGGATCTGGTTCTTCTGTGCATCCAGCCCCTGAACCTTCACTTCTTCTAGTCTCGCCACAGATGAAGCTAATGCGTCTATCTCATCTAACATTGCATCATCTAACCACTTGAAAATGTGATTATCATCGACAAGCTATAATAATGACAAACAAAACGAATGTTAGTTCAAGTGAATCCATCCGATAACAATGAGAATCAATACGCATAAAAAATCATATACATTACCTTTTGGGTTGCCAAAAATGCACACCTATAGTACCTTCGTTAGGATTAGCTTCGGATTTGGACATCTTAGCCACGATTTGAGCTCCACACCAACACTTCTTCGGGACACCAAAAACTATTCCTCTTTGACGTGGATTCAACGTTCCACTCGAAGAACCAGAAGCATTGCTCATTTTGAAAGATTGGATATCGGAAATCGGGTGTGAAAGGTTAGGATTCTTAGCTTTTCAATTTGGGGATTTTCCGAGATCTAGGTAAAGATATAGAAATATGGGTCGGGTAAGATTTTAATTCGATTTGAAACTCGGTTTCGTCAATTGGTTTTTTGGAATCGAAAGTCGTTTACCAATTAAACCGATTAAACCCAGAATTAGGTGGAAATAGGATTTAAGTTGCGTTTTGGGTGGAAAAAAGATGAAAGTTGGGTGATATGTGGGTTTAGACAGAGGGTGTAACTTGGGTGGTTCTGTTCTTATGTGAATCATCTTGGGTGGAAATAGGTCGCCAGCCCTTTATTTTGTGCCAAACTAGGCCAAATTCTTTATTCACTGGAATTTAAATCGCCGATGCAAACAGAGTCGGTTGCCAACCTTTTGTTGCGAACTCGCACTAAAAAAGGAGGTGTTGCATTGATTCTATTTCTCCACATCATATACATGTGGGAATGATCTCTATCTTTCGAGAATCTAGTCGCTAACTTACTGGGAGAACTCATCTGAGTGCTTTCCAGATGAATAATTTGATTTTTGGGGCTGTGTGAAGATGCTAGACATTAGGTAAGCATTGAACTCCCTCTATATTCCTATCTTCATCTCTCACTTCGGATTCTTCTAGAGCAGCATGATAGCGTGTCTTTGTAGTGTAAGAGCCAGATTTTTCCTTCAGCCAAATCGTTTTATCTGGATGCTTTTCTTTGCTTGGCTTTATGGGTAGGATATTTGTCTCGTAGTTAGGCAACAATAGCTTGATTTTTTCTCTTTTCCGTTCAACAGAGTTTGGCAGGAAAAGGTCTGAAACTTTTAGAGATTGATATTGTTCCATAACGGAAATTTGGTTTATTCATACATGGAGTATATCAATGTGTTGAATTCATATATGAAGTATATACTCTTGCTAAAACATACAACAACTAAACGATAATTTGAATATCAGACATAAACTTAACATTTTGTGCTAAAACATACAAATTCACCAACACCGTTAGTCAACCGTTTATTCATACTGACATGGCAAATACGTGGCGTACACGTGGCAAAAACGTGGCAAACAAAAAAAATCAATCTTTTAGCATATGAAGGTATTGAACCTCTTACTTCTAGGACAAATTAAATATGAGATACATAACCAACTGAACAAAAGTGTTTTATCAATAAAGTCTTACATGCACATAATTATATATAGTTTAAACAATCCAAAAACTTTAATCAGTTTTAAAACACGAAAATAGTAAAATACCCAAACCCGAGGACCAAACCCGAACCAAAAAACCCGATCCGAACCCGAAATTTGAAAATACTGGAACGGGTCCTAAACTCAAAAACCGAAAACACGAATCCAAACCCGATCCAAACCTGAACCCGAATAGGTATTCAAACATTCGGGCTTTTATAATTTACTATTATAATTACTATTATATTTTAATGGATATTAGTTAAGAATTTCAAAATTTTAAATATTATTTACTATTATAAGTTAATGGATATTAGTTTAGAATTTTAAAAATTTAAATACTATTTACTTAGGGCTGGGCGTTCAGGTACCCGTTCTGGTTCGGTTCGGGTTTTTTGGGTTTTCAGGTTTATGCCTATAGAACCCATTCGGGTATATTAACGGGTTCGGGTCGAATTCGAGTATTTTACTTCGGATTCGGGTCGGGTTCGGGTTTACTCAAATACTTAAAAATTAAAAATTTAGTATCCGACATCTCTAAACTATTCGAAAATACAAAAAAAAACTCGAATATTTTTACGTTAATATACCTAAAAGTAACCAAAATATATGAAAATACACAAAATAGCCAAAAAAATTCGAATATTTTGGGCATATAGGTTATTACAAATATAAATAGGGCGAATTGCTAAAAATAGACCCAAAATTGAGTTTGAATGCCAAACTAGACCCCAAATTGAAACAAATGCAAAACTAGACCTTTGGGGTATGGAAATTACATTAACCCCCTTATTTGCAAACAAAAAAACAGAAACCGCAATTAAAGTTCTAACCTCCGCGCGAAGTAGACTTCTTGAACGAAGTCTCACAGTAGACTTCGTAGACTTCTTGAACGAAGTCTCACAGTAGACTTCGTTCATGACATCCATGAAGTCTGAACCGTAATTAAACCTTAGATTTAAATTAGGAAAATAATAAAAAATATTTTCAATGATGTTTAAACTCTTATTTTGGATTGTTGTTGCGAAATGTATAGAAAATGATGTTTTTTGTGCTTTTGCAGATAAAAAGATGTTGTTGTTTTCCATTCGGAAAATTTGCTCAAACTATGGTTGCTTCAAACTATGGTGCCTTCAAACTATGCAGAGCAGTGAAGGCAGGTGTTGTGCTGTAGAAAACTCCAAAAAGATGTAAGATACGAAGTTTGATAAAGCAAAAAGGGCAAAAATCAAGAACTTGAAGGAGAAAGCAGCAATGCTAATAGCTAAGAAGATGGGTGATAAGAAAAAGTTGCAGAGAGGCTGGAATGTTCGTCCTGGCAAAGCTATGACCCTTTTAGTCCTATTGCCAAGGACAAAAAAGCTAAGCTGACTGCCTTCTTGCGACTTGCCCGTAAGTTGCACTATTTAATAACCCTTTTAAACTTAGTTTATGGACGTGATTTTTGAATGTGTGTGTAACTTCATTTTAAAGGGAGTTGAAGCAGAAAAACCCAAGGAACACTCAACCACACTCTGGTACCATGTGCTGCAGACTCCCAGAATATGGCTTTGAGACCTGGTGAGACTTCTTGTAATAAGTCTGAGAGTGAAGTCTCATATTGAAGTCTGCGAAGTGAAGTCTCCATATAAAGTCTGATAGTGAGTCTGAGGGGAAGTCTCAGACTTCACTCTCAGACTTTATATGCAGACTTATGTTTTTTTTATCGTTACTTGTAAGGGTTCTTGTACAATAACTAATTATTTGCTTACTGCAGGCACATGTGATGTTGGAATCAATCTAATGAAGACAACGGTTCACGAAGGCATCCGAGAATGGTTTAGGAGCGACAGAATCTGCTTCGTTGATTCCATCTTCACCACGAATGTGGAAGATCTAAGTATGAAGACTTTCTGAAAAGTGGTGATGAACGCGGTGTAGGCAGAATGCACTCGCTGGTGCGTATGATCTTGCCAACCGGAGAGCAACCAGAGTTCTGCATATCGATACAGCTGTGGGGTGAAGATGTGGATGAATCTACACATCCCTTAACATCAAGGCTACATTGGGTTGCTCTACTGATTCATATTCATAAGAGACACATCGTTATTTGGGATAGCGATCTAACGGTCTGCAAAGATATGGAGATTGAGGCGCAATAGAATCCTGTTTGCCGATATAATGGCTTATCTTATGAACATTATAGTTCCTTCCAAGCTAAAAAGATAAGTACCCTTATGATCTTTACACATACGAGCGGGTTCCACAAAAGAGTGTTCCTAAAAACAATCTGAGCGGTGACTGGGAGTGTATTGCCTGAAGTACATCGAGTGTCATGCGCTTGCATACCATTTGATCAAAACACCGCTGGTGTGATAGAGAACATTCAAGTTCAAATAAGGGAGAAGATGGCTACAGAAATATACGATGAGCTCGGCAGAACGGGGACTGAGAAGCGCGGTTACGTAGGTTTGGATTGTACGACTCATAATTTGTATGCTGTAATAAATCTTGATATTTTGTATGTTGTATCAAACAGATATTTTGATAATCTGTGTATGCTGTTATAAATCTAACCGTATATTTTGTAATATCTTGTAAAATTCTGGTGAAAGTATAAAATATTTTCTAGGAGAACTTCAATCGCAGACTTCTAACTGGATGCTTTCATCTTCGACAAAAGGCCCTAGTTAGAGACGTTCTGTAGGAGGACTTCAAAGACGCAGTTTTCGACTGGAGACTTCATCTCGTACAAAACTCCTAGTTAGAACTTCCTTAGGAGACTCTCATTGACTCTTAATACGATAAAAAGCAGGCAAGAAAGAAAACGGACCTTCGTGAAACGTCGCTTTCTTATCATTTATTACTCTTCTCCAAAACACGCAACCGACATATACTGAGTGCATCTAAAATTTACAGTTTCCATCTATTGCTTTCTAGAAATCCCAATTATCTTTTATAAAAAAAAAAAATGCCGTACACAGCAAACAATCATCGAAAGAGATTTGAAGAACCTCTGACACACCGAATGCTCACTTCATGCAATGTAATCTTCTATACAGCTTCTTCTAATTTCTTAGCCAATTTTCATGCAAATGCTTCTATTGTCTTACCAATTTTGTTTTAGGACCTCGTGGCCGATGACATGTTCATTTGGGAGGGTATGCTCATTTGGCCTCTATTGGCACCCCTTATGAGGGAGGGATTTTTCAAAAGTGCATTGGTTTGTTATCCGCCGGGATACCTGATTAGCCCCCGAGCGTAAGTTTGATAAACACCTTTAAAAATCTATGGCATTCCAATTCTCTTCAAGTTCTTTTATCCAATACCCCCTCCTAAAATATGCGTCGACGTTTGGGTAAATTAGTTCGTTTCAAGCACCCCGATCCTACCACCCTAATTGTATCGCGGGAGTATCTACTTGAAGAGCCCTCCTCCCGAGCAATGAAGAGCCGACTACACATACCACAGTATTTGAGCTCTTGTGAATACTGGTTGTAATGAGCCAGAATGGGTGATAGGAGACTAATTTTGTGGATTCCGTTGCGAAGTCTACATCAAAGATCTAGGAGCGTTTCAAATAGAAGGCACGAGAAATGTCTGAAACTGAGCCGGAGGATCAAGAGAGCACTCTGATCCTTTAGATCTTTATGAAACGGAGCGGGTGTGGGGGCGGGGTTTATGTAATTTTCAAACCTTATTATGTTAATTATTTCGGAACCCTTTGATTACTCTTATATAAGTTAATTATCGTTAATTACTCTTATATGTTAATTATTTATTGTTAATTATCCTTAGTTAATCTAAGTAAAGAAGTTTAGACTTTATCTTCGTAAAAATACAAAAATAACTGGTCATACAAATAAAACCACAATTAAAAAGCATAATTATATAAGTGAAAAAAGTTGTAGACTTCATCTTCGTAGATAACCCTAATTTTAGATACCAATGGAGACTTCATCCACAACTACCACATAAGACTTCATCTGCATACTTAACATCTGATTATAGACTTCTACGAGAGACTTCAAATACAGACTTCTTTGGAAACTTCGTATTACGTCCTGACTGACTTCTATGGGAGACTTCAAATACAGACTTCTTCTGGAGACTTCGTATGCGTCCTGAACTCAACTTCTATGGGAGACTTCAAGAGCAGACTTCTACTTTCCTTCAACCTTGAAAACTCTACGCTAACAAAAAAAAAAAAGAAAACAGAGTCCTCTTAAAAACAGGAGTCCCCCTCAAAAACAGAGCCCCCTGAAAAACAGAGCCCCCTCAAAACAAAGATTTTAACTTACACAGACACGTATTATCCTCATCATCATTTTTCACTACCATCTCATACCTCAACTTTCCCATACACAGTATAAATCCTCAGGTATTCTTCTTTAACCTCACCAACATGAGATTCTTCCGCATATCTCAATCATCATCAACCATCGTCGTTGACGTTAACCTCACCAACCATCCAGATATATCCCATATCTTCGTCTTCAAACTCTTCTACATCCTGAAGGTCTTCGTCAACACTTTCACCAGCAACCTCATTGCCACTAGCCATACCAAAACGACTCGAGACGCAAAGGCGTACAACATGCGTTTACATAACTCAACCAAGGACCGCACTTGTCTATCATTTTGAGACATGCATAGGTGGTGTAGGACAATCCGTGTCCGTTAGTTTGCAACATGAATTCGACAACGAGTAAGTTAACTCGATGAAGGTCGTTCCTTGTCCAGCTCATAGTCCTGCTAGTGCCATCTCAATGAGTTCACGGTGTGGTACAAGAATCACTCAAGAAAAACATTCTCCCTCCTTTGGATGAATCCACCTCAAAATGCACACTTACAGTCTCTCATCACCCATTCTCCAAAGACAGCAGGTACATGAACCATTTTCTGAAAGACATTTGAAACAACACAAAGGCAAACTGTTAGTTGTTTCACAGTAGACTTCAAAGGTGAAGTCTGTTGAAAAATAATTATCAGAAATTCGTAAAATCGATTTAAGATAGATAATATAAGACATTGAGATGTGAAATTCATAGATAAACAACAACAATAACTAATACAACAATGTAAAAAATTTTAAAATCTCAAAATGCATATTATATATGATACAAATCCATTTTAAAAAAAAGATAGTGCAAGAGACTTCTCGAACGAAGTCTACGCACAGACATCCTCTGGAAAGTCTAAATTTATAACCTAAACACCCAATAAGTTCAGAAAAATATATAAAAATAATTATGCGATTAAAATAATTCATTTCTAAAAACATCAAAAGCCATACGTAACAAACAATGTTAGGACAAGAAAAAAAAACTAATTACAAATAGGCTAAAATTACATTTTTACTGAATTATCATAGAAAACTTCACAGGCAAAGTCTCTTAGTAGACTTCTTTGATGAAGTCTGCTCTGCTATCTGAAGCAAGACTTCGCCCGTGAAGTCTAAATTTATAACCTAAACACCTAATAAAGTTCAGAAAAATATAAAAAAATAATTATGCGATTAAAATAGTTCAAATTTCTCTAAAACATCAAAAGCCATACGTAACACACATGTTAGGACAAGGAAAAAAAAAAACTAATTACAAATAGGCTAAAATTGCATTTTTACTAAAATTATCATTAGAGACTTCACAGGCCGAAGTCTCTTAGTAGACTTCTTCGATGAAGTCTGCTTTGCTATCTGAAGCAGACTTCACGGGTCTAATTTTGCAATTGACCAGATTTTGACTTTTTGAGCAGACTTCACATGCGAAGTCTGCTACACAAGGAGACTTCGTCAGAGAAGTCTTATACCAGTTTGGGGTCTAGTTTTGCAATTGACCACAGTTTTGACTTTTTTAGTAGACTTCATCTACGAAGTCTTTTTGGTAATAGACTTCATTTAGGAAGTCTATTACGTAATTAGACTTCCTCGATGAAGTATTTTTGCCTTCAGAGACTTCTTTCGGCGAAGTCTACCCATAAAGTAGGGTATAGTTTTGCATTGAAACCAGAGTTGTGACTTTTACATGAGACTTCGTTTAGAAAGTCTATTTAGAAAAAGGGTTACTTTGGCAATTGACCAAAAAACATTTATTTTTAAATTCCAGAATTACCGATGGTTGTAGACTTCATACGAGAGAGTCTACCAATAGTCAATGTTTCGGAACTTTGGTCAAATGCAAAACTAACCCCTTTTTCATGCAGGACTTCTCAGATGAAGTCTCGATAAAAAGTCTTCATTCCGGTCAATTGCAAAACTAACCGCCTTTTTTCGCAGACTTCCAGAAGAAGTCTTTGTACAAAGTCAGACTTAACGGTCAATTGCAAAACTAGACCCCTTGTAACCAGACTTCGACGGTGAAGTCTAAACATCCGTTTTTTGTTTTCAAAGGAGAACTTCAGACTTCATCGTGGTTCAATCGTGAATTCTGAGACCAAAAAAGTCAATTGCAAAACTAACCCCCAGTTGACTATTGAGACTTCACCATGAAGTCTGCCTTCTGGAAAATCGGAGAAAATGAAGCAAAAATTACCAAATTCGGTTTTTGAGCTTGTGTTTAGCTTCTTAAACGGACAAGGACTGATCACGCCAACAATACCCAAGCAACCCAAGCGTTATTATGCTCGAATCTTAGTAAATCGCAAGATATATTGGATGGTAAATATTGAAAATGATATTATAGAGTTAAATGGTTGTAAATA
>SMJT01000136.1:262499-421510 GCA_004349715.1 Crucihimalaya himalaica
CATTTCTTCTAAAGAAAATAAGATTATCTAAATATGAACTTTATAATTAAAATTTCCGAACTTTCATAAATTTTAAGCATGTAAGGTTGATTATGTTCTAAAATACCATAAACAGTCGCAGACTTCGACCATGAAGTCTGAACCGTAATTAAATGTGAAATTTTAATTAAAAAATGAAAAAAAAATATTTCGATCAAAATTTTTGAAAGATAAATTATTTTAAATCAAATCGAATAGGTTTCAAAAAAAAATTCATTAAACTAAGCCATTTGATGTAAACCATGTGAGGCATATAGGTTAGAGGTTACCAATGGGTAAGAATCCATGCATATATCTTTAGGGTTAGACTTAGATTGATATGTTTTTGATATAAAATGGCGATCCTTCGTATAGTTGTTAGATTTTGAACATATTATACTATTTTGATGTCAAATGTTAGTATTTGTTAACAAAGAGTGAATTAAACGTTCGAAATTTTAGAGTTTATGGCTTACAGACTTCTCGAGTTTCGGGTGAAATCTCATGGTAGACTTCGCATATGAAGTCTGTAAGATTTTGTTCTCGTAGACTTCTTTGTAGAAGTCTGATGAAATTCAAATGAATCCAAAAGTTTGAAATGTTTCGCGAAAAATTTGGGGGAAAATTTTGGGGGAAATTTACATTTACTAAACAAGATAAAACTGAAATTGCAATATTAATCTGGGTAAAAAATTAAAAAATTTCCATCGCTCTTTTTCTTCTTCGACTTCGAATCACCAAACGTCGCCGGAAATCTGTTAACGCCGACACTCTTTCTCCTCTTTCGCCGTAAGTTATCGATATTCTTTTCTCCTTTTCTCCTCTTTCTCCTCTCTCGTGGAAAATCTAATCCCATCTTTTATTTGATTCGCAGATCTGGGATCGCAACCGTCTATTCATATCTTCAAAGCTATTCTGTTTTCGTCTTCGCATATCAGATGAGTAGCAGGCGGTCCGGTGAAGAGAGCATTGCTTCTAGATGACGATGACGATGAAGATGAAGATGAAGATGAAGATCCAGATGAGATGAAGATCCAGATGAAGATGAAGTTCCCGATGAAGATGAAGAAGAAGATCAGATGAAACTCACACTTACTAATCCAGACCCTGAGATGCCAATGCAAAATTTTGTCGACCTGGTGAAGGAGTACTTCACCCGGTCGACAAAATTTTGCATTGACATCTCAGGGTCTGGGTTACTAAGTGTGAGTTTCATCTTCATCTTCTTCTTCATCTTCATGGGCTCTTCATCTTCATCTTAGACAACAAAACACAATATTTATTTTTAATTTCTTTTGAAATAGATTGGAACTTTATTTCTTTACTTTTATGTTAATTATATTTAATTTCTCTTATTATGTTAATTATCTAATCAGAACCTTTGATTTCTTATTATGTTAATTTGCGTTATCTCTGTAGTTTTTTTTTCGGTCAAACTTACACTCAACAAGCACAATAGCCTTTTCATGAGGAGAGAGAGGAGATCGACAAAAATGGAGCTTTTAACTCAGTTTTAAAGCATTAACATCACTTAATTCGGTTGTTTGAAGCATTGAGAGCTCAATTTTGTTTGGTAAGTGTGGTTGTGAACTATTGAAGACGATGGCATTTTTGTTATTACGTGAGAATCTTTGGGTTATTGTTTTTCAAACCCAGCTACCAGACTTCACAGGAGAAGTCTGCGCTAAGTATTTTTGTGAAAAAAGAAGCGATGAGGGGTATTTTAAGGCATTTTGAAAAGAAAAGGAAGAGGGGTCTAGTTTTGGAATTGACTTCAAATAAGGGTCTAGTTTAGCAAGAAGCCCATATAAATATTAGTAGTATATTATTAATATGTATCTATATTTCCGGTAGGTTCGGATATCTATTCGGGTTCAGGTTTTCGGATTTGGAGTTAAGGACCCGTTCAGATATTTTCAAATTTTGGGTTCGGGTTCGGATAGGGTTTTTCGGTTCGGGTACGGATTTGGTCCTCGGGTTCGGGTATTTCAAAATTGATTATAGCTTTTGGATTTTTTAAACTATATATAATTATGTGCATGTAAGACTTTACTTATAAAACAACTTGGTTTAGTTGGTTATGCATCTCATATTTATTTTAGAGGGAAAGGGTTCAAATTCCTTCAAATGCTTAAACATTGATTTTTTTTTCGGAATATTTTTTGTTTGCCACTTTTTTGTCACGTGTACGCCATATTTGCCACGTCAGCATGAATTAACGGTTGACTAATGGTGTTAGTGATTTTGTATGTTTTAGCACAAAATGTTAAGTTTATGTCTAATATTCAAATTATCGTTTATTTGTTGTATGTTTTAGCACAAGCATATACTTCATGTATGAATTCAACATATTAATATACTCCATGTATAAATAAGCTGACTTTCCATTCCAAAACCGGGCCCATTGGTGTCACTTAGCAGCTTGTACCGAGCTAATTCTCTTGCCAAACCTTGACTGATTTTCCATTCCCCATTGACCATCTTTTGTTTTTTGCTAGCAGGTCTCGACCAGTTAGGATGCCTCTCCGTCCGTGTGAAGCTGTAGTTGGTGTTACACTAATCATAAATTCCTCTGAGTGACAATACTTACCACATTACTTTTGCTCGTAAGCACTCATGGTTCATACGGGGTCTCCATCTGAGTTTGGCCAGTAAAGCATCATGTAAGCTCGGAACATCTCTGAAGCTCAACCCGCCAGTTTTTTTAGACGAGGTCATCTTATCCCAGGCTATCCAAGCCATTTTTTTCTTCTCTTGCTTTTTGTCCCACCAAAATCTAGTTAACACTGACTGAATTCTCATGCACAGGGAATTTGGAAGTTTGAAGCAGGACATTGCATACAAATGCATGAAAGATAGAAACTTTTCAACATTATCATCTTTCCAGGTGTAGACAGAAAATTAGATGACCAACTGATTACTTTTTATCTGATTTTATCTATTATGCATGTAAAAAGGTCTTTTTCTTTCTGCCAAAGTGCTCAGATAATCCTAAATACTTGCGGACTCCTCCCTCCTCAATTTGAAGCTCT
This sequence comes from Crucihimalaya himalaica, assembly GCA_004349715.1. NCBI lineage: Eukaryota > Viridiplantae > Streptophyta > Magnoliopsida > Brassicales > Brassicaceae > Crucihimalaya > Crucihimalaya himalaica. The sequence goes on from SMJT01000136.1 coordinate 265,550, forward strand.
ATTTTTACTTTAGGTTTGAGCCCTTGTGGAGCTTTACTGGAGAAAGTTATTGATGATTTCTGACAGTTTATGAATTGACCAGAGGTCTTCTCATACCAATTCAGAATGTCCTTCAATCTCCTTATACTTTGGTCATTGTCTTTATAGAAGAACATAGTATCATATGCAAATAATAGGTGGTTTACGCCTGGGCTTCCCTTGACCACTCTGATTCCTTGTAAGTGTCCTTCCCTTTGAGCTATATTGCATAAACCTGAAAAAAACTCACTACACAAAATTAAAATGTAAGGAGACAATGAATCACCTTTTCTTATTCCTCTATGAGGTTTGACCTTTCCATTAGGAGAATCATTAATCAGAAAGGAGTATGTCACTAAAGAGAAACATTGTATCATTAAGTCACCCATTTTGCATGTAACCCAAATTTTTGTTGCACAACTTGTATAAAGTTCCATTTGATCTTATCATATGTTTTGGTCATGTCTTTCTTGACTGCCATGGAGTAATATTTCTTTGTTGTAGATGTTTGGGTAGACGATCTATTTCCCCCTGATAACTTCCATATCACAACGGTTTCCCACGAAACTTTATCCTAGTGCCAAATCCCCCCAAATTGAAAGTTCGAGACTTATTTCTCCCTAAATTGAAAGTTTTATAGCTCAGTCCATCCTAATCAAACGTTCTAAACTTTACAGCCCATAAACCCGGATTAAACTCGGTTTACTTTATCCGCAAAACATCCTTAACCATTTAATTGGTTTCTAAACCAATTAAATACCTGATATATTGATATAACCCGGATCCATACCCGATTAGATGTTTAAAAAGAACATGAAATTCAATAAACCCCAAATTGAAATTCCCCTTTCACAAAATTCCCAAAACAAAAGAACCCTAGAAATCCCAACTCAAAGCTAATCAAGATGAAATCGATGTTCAATGGCTTTAATCCTGCATTTTTAATCCACTCCAGCACCTCCGTTCCATTCATCATGTTCAATGGCTAATTAAGTTGAAATCCCCAATTCGCGTTTTTAAACACGAACACTACAACGCCTCTGTTCCGTCGTCATACGCCACCGGTAATCGGTGCTCCGGAGCTAAACGGTAAGAAGGAGAGACTACAATCGCGTTGAGATCACGAGCCATCTCAGAGCAGAAATCGACGCTGCACATGTTGAATCCTCCGCCAAGGTAATACACAAAGAGGGGGAGTTTTTGAGATGAAACGCCGTCATTTACGGCGGAGGAGGGGACGTAGAGACGGAGCCACGCTGAATTTGACTGGTACACGGGAAGATATTTTGAAACGATGGGGTTTTGTGGGGAAGGATAAGGTGTGGCTGCGGCGCTCTCTTGACGATTAAAGATGGAGATCATCGAAGGAGACGATACAGACATGTAGGGAGCTCTCTTGACAATACAGACGAACCGTCTCTGAGATTGTTTCAGTTCTGTTTCTTGATCAGTTCTGTTTCTTGATTTTATGGAGAAATAAACAGAGGGTAAAGTTTCGTGGGGAACCATTGTGATATGGAAGTTATTGGGGGGGGAAATAGATCGTCTACTCTAGATGTTTTAAGGAAGTGGAGTACGTAATGTGTGATCAACACATTGTTTGATATAGCTCTACTAGGAACAAAAGGTGATTGATTTTCAAACACCCAGCTTAAAAGCACATATTTCACCCTTTTTGTGAGATGATCTTATAATAGACATTGCATAGAACAATTGGTTTATATTCTGCAACTGTCTTTGGACCATGTACTTTAGGTATTAGACGGATGTGAGTTTCATTTATATTTATCAATAGAATACCAGATAAGAAGAAGTGTTGGATTTCTTTCACTATTTCAGGTCGAAGCCCAGTTAGCTTGGTAAAAGCTGGCTGAGAAAACCGCCTTCTTGATCTTCTCCGCTAAAGGATTGGCAATCAGTTGCCATACATTTCATCTGTAACCAACTTTTCTAGAGCCAAGTTCATTGTTTCCTTTCGGTCTCCTTCTTGAGAGGTGAATATCTTCTGGTAATAATCCATTATTACCTTTGTTATATGGGTTTCTTGAAAAACAACCTTGCCTTCTTCATCTTCTATAACCGAGAACTTGTTTGCTGCTTTCCTTCCCCGTATGTTTGCATGGAAGTAGCTTGTGTTTTTCTCCCATAAGCTTAGCCATAATAATTTTCTTCTTTGTTTCCAATATTCTTCCTTAGCTTTATAAGCGTTTTGGAGATGAATGTTTATTTTCGTCAGTAACACTTCATTGTTTATAGGGCTTACCATTGCCTCATCTGGATCTTGTTTTCTCTGCTTAATAAGCCTTTTACGGTTGAATTTTTGCCCTTTGCTCCACTGAATGATGGCCGTTCTTACTTTAGAGATGTGTTTCTCTATTGATATATACATTTCTTCAGGATTATCTCTATGTCTTCTATCAAATCTGAAAACTCCTCTTTGTTTCTTTTTCTTAGGCTCAAAATAAGTTATCTATGGTTTGTGATCAGATCCTTCAAACCTCAAATAGGAACATCTTCCTGATGGGAACATCTCGGCCCATACACTGTTTAAAAGAGCTTTATCTAGCCTAGTGCGCACCACGTGCGTATGACGATTCCCTCTCCATGATAGGGTCTCTAGTGTGTCTAAGGTCACAAAGATCACACTCTGAAAGGAAAGAGCGGAAATCCCCAAATGATCCTTCATCTATTTGAGAGCCTCCCACTTTTTCAACATTATTAAGTACGTCATTAAAATCTCCCATGAAGAACCAAGTAGAGTCTCTAATTGTTGCTAACTCAGTCAAGTAACTCCATGTTGGTTTCCTTTTTCCTTTATTTGTATCCCCATACATAAAAGTAGCAAAAAAATATTTATCTTCATACTCTACTCTTGTGTCAATATAGTTCTTACAAGAAGATAATAATGTTAACTTTAAATCTTGTTTCCAGAATAGAGCAAGTTCTCCACTACCATGCCCTACTGGAGTCACAATACACTGATTATCATATCCCATCCACTAAAGCTCTTTGGATACATAAACATCAGAATTTTTCATTTCCATGAGGAAGAGAATGTTCAGAGAGATGTTTAAATGAATCTCTCTCAAACGACAAACTATCATAGGATTCCCCAGCCCTTGACAGTTCCTGCTCGCTATTGTTACAGAAGAAGACTTGTAGGATTCTGAAAATCCTTCGGAGTCTTAGAGATTGCTAGTATTATTCTGCATGCTGGAGGTTGCTTTGCAGTATGGTTCTTCTCTTTAAGAGAGACATTTTATGAATCATTGGCTTGGTTGGTTTGCGACGACCCTTGAAGATAGGTAAATTATCCACAATTAGTCTTCTACGAGGTGAGCCTTGGACTTGCAGTGATTTCCTTTTCTTTGATGATGAGAACATCGAAACTAGCTTAATCGAATCTGAAGAAGAGATCATCAATATTCCCTCTATGAATCAAATGCCAAGATCTAGATCAGGCACAAAGAAACTAAGGGAAAAGTTTAACAAGTCTGTAGAGAATCTCATCTCCATCATAGAGCTTGAAGATCATCAAGATGCTAAGATTACCAAGGAAATGCAAGAAGAGGCTCGAGAAAATCTGTCCAGAAACAGTTTCCTACAGCACCAACTTGATGAATGCCAGTTTTGTGAATCTGTCAATTCAACTATCTAGGAACATTTTCGAAACTTCCAATAGCACCAACTTGATCAATGCTAGTTTTGTGAATCTGTCAATTCGGTTCTCTAGGAACAATTTTCAGGGAGCTACTTTATTCACCATTTCAAGAGAAGACTCGACCAACTAAACACTCAAGGTAAGAATTTGAATATTTTGAATAATTAACGAGTTTATTTTCTTGTTTATATGACCGTTAGGTTTTAAGTGTCTTTTATTTATGTCTTTTAATTTCGAGTCTGTTGTTTTTGCAAGTTTAGTCCTTTTACTAGGTAATAATTCTGACCTTAGAAGGTCCCCAGCTGACGGACTAGTATATAAAGTTCCTTCTCAGCTTAGTATCTTTTAACGTTGAATCAAATAAAACGAGAGTTTTCTTAGGTTTATTTCTGAGAAAGAAGCAACCACTCTCTCCTTCTTCTTGTGTGTGATTCCTTGAAGATTGAGTCTTATCAGACTTATCACATATCTTCCATCATCTGTATAACATCTCTTGATCCATCCTCTATCCATCTCATTCTCTGGATTCTTCAAAGAGTTTCCGTCGGCCAGTTGAAGAGTCTCCATCTCGAAATCCACATCACTTCACCAGTTCATACACTAGAATCTTTAGAGAGTGCTCGTCGGCCAGCTACGAATTCTCCATCATCCACCACACTTCAAGATCCATCACCTTGGTTCCTGTATCACTTGACTCAGCTCCTGGGAGAAGGTTAGGACTAACTTGAACTTTCTTTTTTCTTGGTGGCCTTCCACGTTTCATTTTCGCAGGTGATTTTTTCTTGGAAGGTTTTGTAGCAGCTGATCCAAGTCTAAAGACTCCTGGGATCATTTCAATAGGTTGGTTTAGGCTGGCTTTGACTTGTATCTAGATATCTTAAGTTTGGGCATCCATCTCTCTTGCTTCTTCAGCTTGTCAATATCTTTCCTTTCTTGCTCCATTTTCAGTTGGATCAACATAACTAGTGTACTGAATCAACACTTCCCAAAGTTCATCCAATGCATTGTTCATTGCTTCTTAAGGCAAAGGAGATTTGAATGGCTCTAAATTCTCAGCTTTCTTAAGAGCAAGTCCCGTAGATCTTGAGGATTCTGAAATGTCTGCAGTTACTCTAGGAAATGCTATTGGTGTTTTCTAATAGGTTCGTTCCTTAGAGCCAGAATGGGGAGGCGTTTTATCAAAGCTTCTCTACCTAGAGGTATGATTGGTTTTTGCTGATAGGTTGTAGTGAACCTGTAGGCCTCTCTTTGGTAATGTGATTGATGAGAACTATTTATTGGATAATTCCTTTGATTTCTTGGCTTATGAACCCGTACTCTTGCAGCAGCTGCTGTGATGTCAACATCTTTAACAAACACCAATTTTTCCCCTATACTGTGGATTCCATTCCCTGACCATAAGGGGCCAGGAAAACCTTGGGCTCGTATCTAGAAAGGAATTTGAGATGAAAATAAAGCTGAGGTAGTATATTCCCTTATCTGCAGTATAAAATCCAACGAGCACAGTGGTACGGTTTATTGTCGAGAACCAGTTGAAGATCTTCCTCAGAAGCAAACTGGAATTGAAAGAAACCCTGGCCCAAATTAGCTCCAAATGCTCTGGTGGAAGTTTTCCACAGGTCTGAGAGGCACGGGATGAGAGACTAGATGCGTTGAGTTGTTGGATTAGTAAGTCTTCCTATGAGAATAAGCGCATGCTTACGACTGAGTTTTGAGATGTCAAAATCTGGTTCCTTGACTCTATTAGATCTTGGTGGGTCGCTTGCTGTAGCTAAACTCTTTCCTTTTTCAGCAGAGTAGTACCTTCTTGCCATGAATGCTTTGTGGGGCAACTTATACTGACATATTGTTATGAGAAAATAACTATTCCAGTGTGAACCACAACTAGAAAGAAATAAATGTAAGTTCTTCACCAAAAGGTGAGATAGATCCTCATCCCTTTCAAGTATAGGTACGTTGACACTTCTCTTTTAATACAATGAAGTTAAGGAGTTGCACTATGCATCTCCATATTCATAACACATCTAGCCAAACTCCTTTGCAGGAGGGTTTGGCGAGAGCTAACCTTGAGAGAAGAGAAGAGGATGGAGAGGAGGCAGCAAAGAGTCACCAGAAAATGGAAGAGGTCGTCGGAGGGCCGAAAAAACAACCGAGCATTGCTAAATGGAAGGAGAAGGAGGAAAGTTGCCTATTTTAGTAAGGAAAATTGGGTGAGATCCCCTTTTTCAAACCTTCTTTTAGCATTCTCGGTAAATTTGCCTTATCTCACGATGATTAATTTCTCTTCTTTCATATGCTTTTTGTATATCCTCTCAAGTTCTTATTCATCATGGAAAATATTCTAACAACTTTTTAGTTTTGATAGACATATTTAAGTGTATCTTAATTATTAATTACGAAATGATTTTTGTCCAAACATATATATGTATTTTGGTCCAAGATAAATTAATTATGACAAAGAGGGAGAGAGGGAGAGAGGGAGAGAGGGAAAGAGAGAGACAGGGAGAGAGAGGGAGAGAGGAAGGGAGAGATAGAAATAGAAAGGAGAAGTTAGAGGGAAAATGTTCATTTAGTGACATCATGTACCACAAAAAGTGGTAGATTTTGTGACCTTACAAGAAAGTGGTATATGTGACTAACACACTGCTCAAGAGTGGTAGATTCAAATATACTCCTTTTATTCAATGTCCATTTAAAATATAATATTCATCTCCCTTGTTTCTAATTGTTGGAGTCAAGGCCCATTTAAAATTAGGTGAGCATAAGCTAATTGATACATAATATTTTAACATAATAATACAAACCCAAGTAAACTAATCACATGTCAAAAATAATAAAGTGAATTCAAGTTATATCCAATATGAAATTTTTGTTTTTCAAAGCAGAATATAGATCCAAAACTAAACTAAATTGTTGAGGCATCATCTCACTTACCCCCGCAGGAGGAAAATAAACCTTTTATCTCCTTCTTTAATCTTCATACCCCCCATGAGGCCTCCACTCCTCTAATTAAATGTGTGAAGACCAAAATGCCCCAACCTCTAAGTTTAATAATAATTAAAAAATAAATAAAAATTAAAAGAAAAAAAACCGACCAGTCTCCCGCGCGAGTCCTCTTCCTACGCTCCTCAATTGCCGTCGTCGAGGTCTCCATCGCCGCCGTTTCTTCGCAGAGCTTAAATCCAGGTCCTTCTTCAATTCAATCTAAGTTTAAATTAGAAGGATTGATTTGCAATTTGAGGGATTGAATGAACTCGATTGAATGAATTTGATTATTTGGTAAGAACATTGGGGGAGAATTGGGTGTTTACCATGGTTTCTAGGTCGATTAGGACTTTAGATTGGTAACAAACGGATTTCAGTGGTTGAATCATAGAGAATAGTAATTAGATTAGAACCCGAAACCATCTTCTTTCGATAGGAGAACTGGGTAAAACTAACTACCAAAACTTGTATTACTGTTTGAATTTGTTGTTTTGTTTTGGCAGGATAAAATGACCAGCAGCGTCAGCATACATTTGAAATTCCAAGGTCTAATGTATAGTTTAATGTTGAACACACCAGTGGAGGAGATAACCTTGTCGATCATAAAACCTAGAATACACAAGAAGCTTGCGTTAGATGAAAGCAAGGTTAAATTACGGTTGAGATATATTCCACTACTAGTGGGATTTCAGGAGCAATTTACTATTTCTGATGATGAGGGTCTGTGTGTTTACTTAACGTCAGTTGATAAGGACAACCGTATATGCGTTTTGTTTATGGAGGTTAATGACATCACTATATCGGGTCTGCCCGAGCAACTGTCGGAAGCGGTCAAAAGTTCTTTTGGTATGAACTATGACGAGGTTGCATCTAAAAGATGATGAAATCAGTGCTAATGCTATTAATCTGTACGTAGCCAATAAAGAGGCAAAAGAACAACATGAGGTGAGAGAGGACTATGATGATACTAGAGACGCTGGAATTGTATCACCTAATGAATGTGTGGATAAAAATATGGATAGATCGGATATGCATGATGATTATGTTGATATTTTACCTGCTGTAGAAGCTAGTCAGTTTATAGAGGGACTGGAAGATGGTTTTGGTGTGAGTGTACTTCAAGAATTTCCAAATAAGAAGGCATTGCAAGAATTTGTGGATAGAGCTGCATTTGTTAACTATTTTGGTTTTTCTATAGCAAAGTCGGATAAGGTGCGGTTAGTGCTAAAATGTAATCAAGAAATATGTAAATGGGGTTTACGAGGTGGAAAAATTGCAAACACAAATATTTTCTTGATTAGAACGTATAACAAGATGCATACATGCTCTCGGGCTAGTAAGAGTACAAGCAACATGAAGAGGAAAGGTACACCACAATTAGTTGCCTCTCTTTTGCATCAAGATTATCAAGACAAATGAAAATTCCATCTCCTAAAAGTATCATTGATCTTGTTAAGAAAAAATACTCCACGGCGTTGAGAGGGAAATACTAAGCTAATTGTGATTTGCATGGTACCCCGGAAGAAAGCTACAAGATGTTGTATTGTTATTTGTATATGTTAGAGTATGTCAATCCTAAAACAGTAACACATGTGAACTTGGATGAAAAGGGAAAATTCAAGTACTTATTCATAGCTTTTGGAGCTAGCATTGAAGGGTTTCAAGTCATGAAGAAAGTGGTAATTGTGGATGCAACTCATCTCAAGAATGGATCTGGTGGTGCATCAGTTTTTATCTCAGCTCAAGATCCTAATCGACACCAGTATCCTATAGCGTTTGGTGTACTCAATGGTGAGAATAATGCAAGTTGGACATGGTTTCTTGAGATGGTGAAAACCGTTGTAGCAGACTCTTTTGAATTAGTATTTATGAGTGATAGAAATAAAAGCCTCTTTAACGCCATAGCTGATGTGTATCCACAGTCTCATCATGGGTTTTGTATATGGCATTTGTCCCAAAATGTGAAAGGGCAGGATTCAAACGTCAACAAAGACGTAGTGGCATGGAGATTCATGGAGTGCAGTAGGATTTACACAGTGGCTGACTTCAATAGTGGTTATTGTTCTTTTAAAATGAGATTTCCTTCTGCGGCCAGTTATCTAGAGGAGACTACCGTGAAAGAAAAATGGGCAAGATGTTATTTTCCAAGTGAGAGATACAACATAGACACAAGCAACTGTGTGGAATCTTTGAATAGTCTTTTTTGGGAATGCTAGGAGCTAATCCTTAATACCCATGCTTGATACGATCATTAAAATAAACTAATGCCTTTAGTGGATAACTACATGCACGATTTATGGGCTGAAGTTGAGAAGTTAATTGTGACAAAGCTAAACACTTTCGAGCTTGAATAAAATATCACCAGTAGTGATGGAAAACCTTATTTGGTAATGTGCTCATGAAAAGTGGCATTGCAAGGTGTTTGATATTGAAAAGTATCCTCGTGTGCACACACTATCCGCTTTCATTGAATATAACAGATATTCAGATAGAGTTCGTGAAATCCAATTACATGAGTTCTATTGAAAATATTATTGGACGGAGCAGTGGGTAATGGCGTATTGGCAGACTATTTATTTAGTGTCGGCTAGCTCTGAATGGAATGTCCCAGATTACATCAAAGAGTTGTAGATTGTACCTCCAGATTGAGTAAAAAAGAAGGGAAGAAAGAAATTAAAAAATTTTCCATCGGCTGGGGAACGACGTTCAAGGACGCAAAATAAATGGCGGCGACGACAAGGACATCTACGTTAGAACTGGTATCAAATTCTGCGTTATGTGGTTGAACTGGTAGAACAGGTAGAACTGATAGAAAAACTACTTTCAATTCAGGTAACCAAGAAAAAGTTTTTGTTTTTTGGTTTTACCGAACATTAGGATCACAATGGCAATTACACAAAAAAAAAAGAACAAGCACAATTTTGTCATCAATTTCCATTGCTTAATATCTCTTTTGGTCCGCATTCCATCTTCTTTCAATTCTTCGATACTAGCCTTTAACTCTTCCATTTCGGCAGCAACTTCGGATTTGGCATTGTTTATCTCGTTGTCAATGACGAAGAATTTGAGTAGAGCATCTATAACCTCCTTGAACACACCATCTTCGACTCATTTAAACAAATGGTCCTGCAATTACAAACCCAAAATCTAATGAGAATCGTTCCTCCATGATTTCCTCCATTAACAACACTATTTTGATTCTACTTACATCTCGCTTGGTTGGACAACAGAAGAAAGGTCTCCTGGGTTTTCTTTCGTCGTCATTGTAAATATGACGACATCTAACCCGCAAAGACACGGGTAAGGGATTCCACGACATCCATCCTCAATACTCGATTGCCCAGAATTGCAACTCATATCTATAGAGATGACGACGGACGAAGAATTGGAGAATCATTTTTGGGGGAAAATCGGGATTTTTGGGGAGAATCGATTTGGGGGAAAATAAATTTTAGGGTTTTTATTAAAAATGTGAGATTTGATTCAAAATTTTTAAAGTTAGTGTTGAATTAAAAAAAAAAAAGAGTTCGTGTTCTCTGTACACATGTCATTTGTTGATTCAAAGTCTTTAAACAAGTAAAATATTAGTTTTTGGATTTTTAACCTAAATGCACAATTTTGGATTTATGAAAATGTGTTACAAAATGAATGTATAATAAAAATGAAGAGAGAAAAAAAAGAGAAGGTCTGTGTACAAATCTATTCAGTGCTTGGTCTGGTCAGGTTAATTACAAATATTCTAATGTTTTCTTAACTCACTTGAATAATTATCATTAAATAAATAAAAAATAATCTAAAAATAAATTAAAATTTTCATATATAATTGGAAAAATCTGAAAATTTGGAACAATGTCATAAATAAGTGTTACAACGTGTATAAGGTGGGAACTCACGAAATTTTACCAAATGGATTTGTTGTGAAAGAATCTAGGCAATATATTACTTATACTTTTCTGGTTACTTTGTAGATAATAACCATCATAGGATTAAAAAAGTTACAGAAATGTATGTTTACAACATATTAATGCATAAAACAATCAGAATCATATGTTAAATGACTTTAATCAACTATATAACTATAAAACCAAAATTTAAGGATAGGTAATACTAATTAAATCTGAAATCATCGAAAGTAGAACTATATGGAACTTTTGTATAACTAGTATCTACTGTAAAACTACGTGTAAATTGGGTGGCGCACATGGGAGTAAAAGACGGGGCACGTAACGACAAAATTGAAAATTTCGCCCAAAATGTCAAAATTTTGTCGTGCTCTTCAAAATTGATAATTTCGGGGTTCCCTCCATTTCATATTTTCCTCATCTCTTTAATTCCCAAATCTATTCATTTAATTTATCTTCATTCCCGAAGTTCGTCGACTCCAGTCTCTCTCTCTTCAATTCTAGAATTTTCGATTCGATTTTGGTTAAGTTTTTCTAAGATGAGTTGATTTGGATTTAAGTTACTCGTTTAAGTTGATTTGGTTTGATTTAATTTGATTTCGTTGAGGGATATGGACTCATGCTACAAGGAAATGAAGAGAAATAAGGATTTCATCGACATGTACTATGCCATAGCTGACGGTGACAATGTCATTCCTAAAAAGATGTCCATGTGGTGGACGCATCATCCATGAGACCTTTAAAACTGAAGTGGGGAACTAGGAAAGAGATTCTTTACATGCAATGTGTATGAGGTGAGAAGAGGACATCGTTTTTAAGAGTAGATTAATGTCATAATGAATACTCATGAGATGCTATATCTATCTTTGTGCGCAGAATGATCATCTCCATATCCGAAAAGAATGAGTTCCACAATCGAAGAAGAGGTGAGTATGTTAAGAAAGGAGCTTGATGAGCATTCCGAGAAGATTCGAAGCTGATGGAACCTTCCATTTGAGATGAATGTAATGCGCAATGAGCTGAAAAACAATGCGCTGAAGAGATTGCAAATCTAAAGGAGGCCGTGTCGAATCTTGTGGGCATCCTCACTAAGCTTGGCGGGAGGGGAGGGGAATGATGTTTGATTTATCTATGTTTACTTTACTTTGTGTAATTTCTCTATTCTATTGTAAGACTGGCTTTGTTGTTTGGTAAGATTTAACTAATGTTGTGTTAATTAAGATTTCAACATAGACAGAAACTTAGATAAGTTTAAAAACTGAGAGCATGGTTCAACATAGATTAATTTAAAAACTTAAAGTTCAAAAAAAATTCAACGTTGAAAAATAAATAAAAAGGAGGTTTAAAAACTAAAGGTCCCAAAAGAAAATTGACATAGAGCTAAGACAGGGATTGATAAAAGGTTCAGTCATCTGAACTTTCGCCGTATGAGAGTGTAATCTCTCTCGCCCTGGCATCGAAACTTGCCATGTCCAATCTGTAGTTCTCTGCAATTGCCTTGTCATAGTAATCTCCCTCACCCAACTCTGGTTCTGTCATCATCCGCACAAGCGCGTTTCCAATCGCCGATATCGTGTACGCGGGGCACCAATATTCTGGCTTCATCATCTTGAGGAAGATACTTCCTCTATCCTCGACATTAAGGTGGTGAATTTTGATTATGAAAACAACCTAGATTATAAACAAACTCGTCAAAAACATATTATAAACAAATTAAACACCAACCAACATACTCTAGTATTACCAAATTAAACATCAACCAACATACTCTAGTATTACCTTATTAAATACCAACCAACATACTCTAGTATTACCTGATAAAATACTAACCTACAAGCCTAAAATCAAGATTATACTCTATAATTTGGATCTATACACTCAAAATCGTAAATTCAAGGCTCGTAGTATCTCATTCTTTGAATATAACACAGAAACTTCTAATCATCTGTTTCTATTTAACTATTACCAAGTATTACCTTTGGGGGTGTGAGAGGATACCTCGGGGCATACCAAATCGACAAATTAAACACAGCGCCATCGTAAGGGCTGTCAAGCGGTCCGACGAGAACCGCGTTCCACTTGTACTCGTCATCAGCAGTAGGACCTAATAGATTGAGACGATAATCAACAATTTATGATACTCTTAACCATGGAAACAAAAAAGAGTCACGAGATTTGAGAAATATCTTAACCTGCTGTGAAATGGGGCAGAGGGTTCTTTAGCAATTCTTCAAACCAAACTGGATAGATCATTGAGTGTCCGCCATAGTCCTCGTGTTCGCCATCACAAAAATGAAAGAGGAATCGACGAAAAAAATTGAGGAAGATGAGAGTGAGTGAGTGAGAGGGAGATGATGCGTCAAAAGGTTAGAAGTTTTCAATTTTGTGTTATGATTAACATCTATTATAAGCGCCAAAAGTTGCATGGGTTCCCAAAACATTGTGTATTTATGAGAATATCAACCAAATCGAATAACTACAAAGATAGATATTTAGTAAAATCAATTTAAATCATTTAACATGTCTATTAAGGGAGGGATAATGGGCCAATATGGGCCAGTAGATCGAGATCAAATTAAAAGGTAGGAATATAGTTTTATGAAGTAAGCCCTGTATTACGAAGTAAGCCCAGTTCTACGAAGTAATCCGAGTACTACGAATTTGAATACAACACCACTTCTACCAAGCATAAAACAACCATAAAAAACAAGACCAAGAAAATAGTTCTACCAAGTTCTTACAACCATAAAACCACCATAGGCAAAGATATATATTCAACCAACATTTTTCTTTGACCTTGTATGTGGCCTAATATAGTTAGGGTCAACGGCAGTCCAAGCATTCCGTTTAAGACCCTTTTTCTTGTTCACATAACTTTGTAGATTAGAACTCCAAATCTTGTCTTCTTCTTGGGAAGGACCAGCTGGCTCGTATGGTGGAACTTGGGAAGCATCTTCATCATTTGGTTGGACTTGGGAAGTAGCTTGCTCGTTTGGTGGGTCTTTGGAAGCAGCAGCATCGCTTTTATTATTTGGAGGAATTACCAACTTGTCACCACTCTCCTACAATCAAATAAAAGTGTTGCCAAGTATTACCTTTTCTACACAATATTACTTTAGTATTACCAAGTGTTACCAATTTTTACCAAGTATTACCAACCAATATTGAGAATTTAAAAACACAATATCTTACCTTTGACTTATCTCCTTTCTTCTCCTTCACAAAAGTTTCCAAAGGTTCAAATTTTTTTTCAAACCCATCAAACTTGTTCTCGATTAGCTTCAACTGTTCGACCACATCGTTTTTGAAGGTATTAAAAAAGACCACCAATTCAGCTGAAGCCATGTTTTTCGGTCTTACATTGGCGGCTAATCCCTCATCCACCCCTTTATCAACTTCCTCTCCTAATCGGGAAGACACATCTTGGTTGTACATCTCTTCAAAATATATGGAATGTTCTTTATCAAAACATTCCATCCAGCAGTTGACTATGGCATGCATCATGCTTATCACATTTGTCTTCTTCTTCCGTTATTCTAGCCATAAGAGAGTTTTCATCATCACCTTTAGCTACCATGATACTATTAATGTCCTGTTAAGATAAAAAACGAATAGAAATTACAAACATAACAACCCAAAATAACTCATATGCAAAGGATAACTAACCTTTGCTGTACCAAGTTCTTCATTTATTTTCGAAAGGGGGAAGCCTTTCATTTCGTTTTTCTTGAACCTCGTCTTGCATATCCTAGGACACGTTTCGTCTGCGTTTGGAATAGCTTCACGGGAACAATCACACAATGAAGAAATTGCCTCAAATGCTAAAAGCTACAAAACACACATGTAGTTATAGTTAATTCATTTGTAAGAAGTCGTAACTAACAATGACCAATACCTCAAATAATTTTTCTTTACCTTGAGAGGAATAACCTGGAATCGGCCATAGGACACCCTTGACAACCCCTCCAAAATAAGTCATCGTGTGCTTGATCCCTCCTAACATGTTATCAAATGAATATCTCCCCCAAGGAAATGTCTTACAAAACCACCGCTCTTAACCGGAGATCATCCACGCCCGTAGCATATGGTCCAGTCTTTGTCTGTCCTACAACAATAGTGGCCAAGAAGTAGAGGACATCTATCTTCAACTTTTCTCAAGAATTTGGTACCATTTGCAGTAGCTTTTCCTTCACATCTTGAAGTCTAATTACTGTTCGCTTGATATGCTTCCTCACAAAGTAGAAACTGCCCGCTTCCTTATAACCGAGTGGATAGTTATAGCACTCTAATCCCGATATCAAGGCGTGTTCCTTTATACCATAACGGATGGGAACACCATTTACAACGAACCAAACTTCCTTTTGTCTCTCGATGCATGCCGTTCGAAGAAGGAGCATCCACATGCCCATAAGCTTGTGGTTTTTGTCCCTTGGCATGTGGAAAATGTGTTTGAACTAACGATGCTTTTTAAACCATTTTCTCTCAACCGTTGTGAGCAGAGGATCCAAATTCTCTAAGGTTTAGAAATCTTAATGGATGAAAAACCTCGTCGGTAGCTTTATTTTCTTATTGTACTCTGTCAGCGGGAAGTACATTTTCATTGGTTGAATTGTTGTCGTCCTTCCATCCTCGGATTCCTGCAACCAAAATTTTTACCAAGTATTACCAAGTTCTACTTTTTCATAAATTTCTCGAAAGACTAATTTTCACAGACTACCTCTTCATTCTGAGATTCATTCTCTCCATCTTTATCTTCATTCCGAGTTTCAAGCCTTCGGGCCGGAGATTGCCTCTCTCAAAGTTCTTCTCCATCCTCTTCATTCCGGGAATCAATCCCTGGTTCTTGGAGTACTTCTTCATCTCCGATTTCCTCACCATTCCGAGACGGAGGTTTCCTTTGATCTCTCTCTTGTCCTTCGACTATCACTTTGTTAGTTAAAACTTCTACATTTGAAATAGATTCCCTCTCTCGTGAGTCGGTGTCCTCGCTCTCACTATCCTTCCTACCTCTACCATCATAACCTTCTTCTTTCCCCACCTTGTCTTCGGAGGCATCTTCGTCACAAAACTTTGAACCGTTTCTATTGCAAGAGGAGAGTAGAGTGAGTTTCGCGAGGAGAGTAGAGCAAACGGTCAACAGTTTTGATTTTCAAATTATAGTGGAATTACAGATTTCAATTTCAAATTCATGATTTTTGAGAATTTTTTTTCTTTTTAAAAAAAAAAAAAAGTCAGGTAAGATCCGATGTTGGCTGAGTGGGCAGATCAAATTCAGGTAAATTCTGTAATTTCCTCTAAATAGGTAGGGTAACTATGTAAAATGCTTCATTTCTGATTAAAAAATAATTTAAAATGAAATTCATTTTATTAGATGTCATTCACAGCTTTTTCTGCGAGTTTGAGGGGCAAACGAGACAAAAAGTCAAAAACGGTTAGGTAATATGAATAATTTAGATGCAAATAAGGATTTATTACAGAAAGTAATTTAATCATCTTCATAGAACTCAAATTATCAAAATAATGTTAATATATTCTCGCAGCATTATTATAAACAAAAATGTAATACACCAAAGTGTCCTCATTGGTTCACTGATTTATAAATCCATATGAGATTTGGAAATATCATGGTTTACTCACGTATTTGATTCTTTTAATTTTTTACTTTCAAATCCACTTAAAATCGAACGTAGATTTTGAAATCCAACTATCTTATATATATAAAAAAGGTGCTCTCATTCATTTTCATTATCGTTGATTACCACTCTATCCTTATTGAATTTATTTAATTGGATTTTTTTTTCATTTAGCTATAAAAGTTTTTTTTAAATCTATTACTATAAAATATTATTAAAACAAAATTCGCAAAAATAAATTATTATAAAATAATTAGAAAATAATGAACATTTACTTAGATAGTTTTTGAAGATAATCATAATTTATAGTTTTCGTTATTTTCCATTTATATGAGATTTTAAATTTTCAAGATGATGACATAGAAAGGAAAAAAATATAAAGGATTACAAAATTTAGAAAATAAAATGATATTTCCTTTTTTCTGTTCAAATAAGGTATATTATAATAAAAATTGAAATAATTTAAATTACTATTAAAAAATTAGAAAATAATGATAAATCTATTTGTAGGAAGTCATACTTTCGATCTCTCTACCATTCATTCTCCTGTGAAGATGACCAAAGAATATAAAACTCAAAAAAAAAAAGCATAGATTTTTGCAGAGCAATAAGAGGGAAATATGTTAATGAGTTATTATTACTTGACGAAATCTTTACCATATGCGTAGAAAAGTTTAATGCAATGTCTGAACGAATAACCTTACAAATATGAACGATGCATGCATCTATCGAAGATGCCATTGCAAATATGAAGGATGATATTCATTAATCGTAATATTGGAACCAAACATAACCTGCAATAATTAGAATCAATTAACAATTGCTCAAATTTTTTAATCCGGTTACGAATAAATAGTCACCAATAAAACATACATGGAGACGTGAGATATCACATTAAACACCATTAGAAACAAAAATGTCATCGTCATTTACTCGCACAGGGTGCGAGTAGCTCTCTAGTAAATCATTAAACATATAACACAATATTTTAACTAATAATTGTAAATTAATGAATGAATTACGCGTGATCTCAACAAAAAAAATCAATGATCAAATAACACATGATTTTGCTTTAGAATTATAAATTATTTAAATTCCATGAATCAATAAACCCTCTAAGTTTTAGTTTGAATGCAGGAGATTAATCATTCATTAAATACAAATTTGATATATGGGCTACTTGCTAAACTAGACCTTTATTTGAAGTCAAATGCAAAACTAGACTTTTATTTAATGTCAAATGCAAAAGACCCCTCATCATTATTCTTTTAAAATGTCATAAAATACCCTTTTCAGCTTCTTTTTCACAAAAATACATAGCACATACTTTTCCTTTGAGGTCTAATGGCTGGGTTTGAAACATAATAATCCAAACATTATCACATAATTTCGAAAATGGTATCTTCTTCAATAGCTCCCAACCACCATTACCAACAAAAATTGAGCTCTAAATGCTTCAAACTACCGAATTAAGAGATGTTAAAGCTCTATAATTAAGCTAAAAACTCCATTTTCTCGATCTCCTCTCTCATTCTCTCTCATTTGAACTATTAAACTCTAAAATCTCTTTCTCTAAATTCACCATCCTTAGATCTTGTGATTTTCTAAGATTCATGCATAATAACGCTTGGAATTCTTGTGTATTGATGTGTGAGCAGTTCTTGGCTGTCGACAAAGCTAAAAACAAGGTCAAACCGAAATTTGATAATTTTTGTTTCATTCTCTCTGATTTTCCCGAAGGCAGATTTCTCAGGTGAAACTTCAATAGTCAACTAGGGGTTAGTTTTGCAATTGACTTTTTGCTTCACAGACTTCACGATAGAAGTCTCAAGTTCTCTTTTGAAAACAAAAAAAAACAGTCTTCAGACTTCACCTATGAAGTCTGCGTACAAGAGGTTAGTTTTGCAACTGACCGTAAATTTGACTTTTACTTTATACTTCTCCTGTGAAGTCTGCAAAAAAGGGGGGTTAGTTTTGTAATTGACCTGAACAAAGAATTTTTATCAAGACTTCACCTGAGAAGTCTGCGTGAAAAATGGGTTAATTTTGCATTTGACCAAAATTTTTGAAACATTAACTAATGATAGACTTCTCGGATGAAGTCTGCAACGATGGGAAACTCTGGAAAATTAAAAACAAAACAAAAATTTTGGCCAACTGCAAAAGTAACACTTTTTCTACTCAGACTTCTTAGACGAAGTCTCATGTAAAATTCAAACTCTAGTCAATTGCAAAACTAGACCCTA
Organism: Crucihimalaya himalaica; assembly: GCA_004349715.1. Taxonomy (NCBI): domain Eukaryota; kingdom Viridiplantae; phylum Streptophyta; class Magnoliopsida; order Brassicales; family Brassicaceae; genus Crucihimalaya; species Crucihimalaya himalaica. The sequence continues at coordinate 283,995 of SMJT01000136.1, forward strand.
CTTTATGGGTAGACTTCGCCGGAGAAGTCTCTGAAGGTAAAAAGACTTCATCATGGAAGTCTCACTAAGTAAAAAGACTTCAAAGTTGTGGTCAATTGCAAAACTAGACCCCAAACTAGGATAGACTTCTCAGACGAAGTCTAATTGTGTAGGAGAGTTCACCTGTGAAACGAACTCGAGTCTTGAGGTCGTTTTTATAAATGCTCGCTTCACCTTCTCTTTATTCTTTGCAAACACTTTTCTTCGATCTCTCTTATCTTCCTCAGTCGTGACTCCGTTTCGTCTCTCTCTATTCTCTCCACCGCGATCTTGTTTCATCTCCCCTAGTTTTCTTAACCGCGATCTTTCTTTGCGAAGTTTTCTTCCTTGATTTCGGATCTCCTTGCTGCCGGTCTAGATCCCTCTCTTTCCAGCGGTCGTTGGGCCTCGAACAGGTGGGTCGCCTCTTCTCCTCTTATTTCTGCATTTTTTCTTTCGCCGGGGCTCTCCGGAACCGTTTGCTTTGCCAATCCGTCTTCTCCTTCCTCCAGTGGCCATGTCTGACTTGTTTGATGGAATCCGAGCCGAATCGAGCTCCAACTCCGAGTCTGCTGGGCGATTCGGGGGTTCGTCAGACTCCGAGGATGTGTCTCCTGCTCCAGTGGTGACGATGTTCGACGAAGAAGATGATGAAGACAACATACCCTAGCTCGTCAAAGGACAGAGCGAGCTAGCGGCGCAGGGATTCCTGCATCTGCGTCGAATCCTACTGCTCGTCAAGGGAAAGACCGAGCTGGTGGCGCGGGGGCTTCTACATCTGCGCCAAATCCTATTGTTTGACAGAGATCAGACCGAGCTAGTGGTGCGGAGGCTTCTACATATGCGCTGAATCCCACTACTACTTCGGCGGCCGAGAGGGTCAGAACCGGAGGTCGAGGTCAAGGTCGAGGCCAGGGTGGACAAACCAGGGCAGCAACTGCCCAGAGGGTTCCAAGGGCTCCGAAGGCCAAGAAGCTTTTGTTTAGAGAAGGGGGCTTTCAGACGTGGACGAAGTGGGAATCTCTAAACCCGCTGAATGAGATGTTCCCTGCATGCGAGTTCAGGGTCCCTAGGTCGGGAGATCGGCCCTGGTCCCCTCCTCGGGGTTTCGTATGCCTGTACGAAAGTTTCTTCACGAGGCTACACCTCTGGTTTCCCCTTCCTGAGGTGTTCGTACGATACTGCCGAGCTCGAGACTTGGCGTTTTCACAGGTCTACCCAACCACCGTGCAGAACATGATATCTTCCTACGTGCTTGCTGGTGAGCATGGGATCGAGCTGACCGATCAGCTATTTGAGTGACTGACAACTCATAAGAAGAACGCCGCGTACCCCGGGACCTTTTATGCTGCCTTCAACCTCAGGTCGAAGATCTTAATGGGGAAGCCCAGCAAGATTGACGATTGGCATATGCGCTACTTCTTCGTGAAGATTGGTAGTGAGTCCGGTCTGAGTCCGGGAGAGAACCATCAAACTGTGTGGAACCATAAGCCCGGTAGAGCCCCGTTTGTTTAAGTCGGTTTGAAGCCGATTCCACTTCTGATTGCTAATCCTTTGTTTTCTCTTTCAGCTAAGCACATGATTATCTCTCGTCTTCCAGACGAGTTCGTAGCGGCGCTCAGTACTCTTTAGTCGGAGAAAGTTTCTTGGAAGGAAGTCTCCGAGGAAAGAGTACGCAAAGCTCGGGAAGACGTCGTATATGGTAAGCTCGTGCTCTTGTCTCCTCGTTTTTAAGAGTTTACTTCGGCCTCCCTTTTTTTAACTCATCCTTTCTCTTTCAGGGAGGCTTTTAAGGATGTGGTATGACATCCCCGACTACGCCGAAGAGCTGGCGGCATCTCCTCAACCAGCTCGGGAAAGTCCTAAAGTTTGAGATGAAGCCGCTACCACCGATCTTGGGGACGAGGACATTCCCGCCGATGCTGAGACGGTTCCAAGTCCTCTAGGTGAAGCCGAGCTTGCGAAGGTTTGCTCCGATCTGGCTGGGGAGCGGGACGAGAGCAGGACCCGAGTGGCTCACTTAGAAGCCGAGCTCGAGAAGAGCAGATCGGAGGCAGTCATTGCACGTTCCGAGTGTGAGGTTCTTGAGGCAGAGAGTCTCCATCAAAAGGAGAAAGGGGACCTCCTCACCAAGGAGAAGGAGGAGGTCGATAATCGCTTCAGTGCGGACAAGGCTAGGTGCGCTGCTCAACTGCGTCTTATCCGAGACAATTTGGAGGCCCGCAACAAGCTTCAACGTCCCAAAGGACTCTTTACGCAAGCACAGGGCCTACGACGATGCCTGGAGACTCTTCGTGATAAGGAGGGAGTCGTGTTTCCCACCGGGTTGTTCGCTAAGGTTTCGGAGGACAAAGCCAAGTATGAGGCCGAGCTCAAGGCTAGTTCTATAGCCGACCTGCTTCCTTCGGATTTCGAAGTGTCTGATGAAGCCGCCCCAATGTGACGCCAGGTCGGTCGCTATCGTCCGTTGATATGCTCAAATATAATACCCTAAAGTATCTAAGCAGTAGCTGTAGTATTCTAGGGGTCGAATCACAAAGACTCAAGAATTCACTCAATAGATAATAAGACTCGAATTAAGCTAAGCGAACAAAGTAATGCAGGAAATAAGCAGCAGAATAATAAAAGTTGTAAAATCAATGGAAGAAAACGCTAAGCCTAAGAAAATTCGCAAGTAAATCAGAATTGTCAACCAAATAATATTGTCAGGAATGTAATAAGCACCGTTCCGTAACTTGAAACACAAATGTAAAGTAAACCAACTGTCGTTGCGAAGACTATCTATGTCTAAACCTAGAATTCCAAATTTCTTTGCAAATTCTATAAATTCAAACAAGCATAAACGATCAAGTTCAATTGTTCACTAAATCCTAAACCAAATTTCTTTTCGAATAGGTTTTTTTGCTCACCAAACACTAGTTCAGGAAACTAATCACACTTTCGTGTCAATTAATCAACCTATTATCAGATTCTAGTTCATGATGCTAGAATAAACATTAATCTAAAGTCTAGGTGAAGAACTCTATAGATTTTCCTAACAATTTATCTAATTTAACAATTCATCAAATACCTTTGAATAACCCTAAACCTAACAAGGAATCTACTCAGACATGGTGAATGAAACAAACATCATAATTGAATAGAATTGCATAGAATAAATCAAGAGTAAACAAGGGTTCAGAATTGTCTCCCACAAAAACCCGGAACCAATCTCTCTCAAAGTATTAGAATAATGATCAAAGCTCCCTTTCAAAGTGGCTAAGAACTCTAAATATAATCCTAAAACACGTTATGGGCTTAATTGTAAACAATAGAATCTTTTGGGCCATGTTGCAGACTCTTCAGACTTGTAAAATCACATGTTTTCTTTTCCTGCAGTCGGTATCGATTGATACCGGGTTGGTGTCGGTCGATACCGGGTTGGTGTCGGTCGATACTGGGTTGGTGTCGGTCGATACCGGGTTGGTGTCGGTCGATACCAGGACTCTGTGCTCGCCAGACTGGACTGTCTTCACAAAAACTAGCATAACCTTTGATCGCACCGTTAGAATGGCCTCAAACCACTTCCAAATGAAAGCTAATCCAAAGATCTGTCTTGTATCCAAATTTGCGCTCAATCCAACGGTGGAAATTATTCAACGAATGCCAAAAAGCTCAAGAATGCTCCAATATCTCCAATTATGCTCCAAACGTGCCAAAACCTGAAAAGACTAAAAAAAAGACTACAAAAACACTAGAATGACTCTGAAAACAAGACATATATCATGGCTAAAAACAGGTAAAAACCATGATATATCAACTCCCCCAGACTTAGCCTTTGCTTGCCCTCAAGCAAACAGAAAGCTAAACTAGAGAAAGAGGTTTGAAAACACGGAGACTCACCTGTTCTTGAAACATCGCAATGACCCTTTTTCCAAGCTCTTCAGATGTCACCAAATCAGTTTCAGATCTAACCACCATGTACTTCTCCGTAGTCATTCGCAGCTTCCCAGACTACACACATTATTTCACAACATCATCCAACCAAACCTTCATCGCCAGTTTCATCGCTGTAATCAATGTTCAAGAACCTTCTAGATTCTTTCCCATACAATATCTTGACAAAAGAACCACCCAAATTACACACTTTTGGTATTGTTTTCGTCTCCCCCAGACTTATCTTTTTTTATGTTCTCTTTATTTATTTTTTTCGCTTCGCATATACAAATCAAGGTTTGAGACGCGAGTATTGATGGTGTTTGCCACCGAATCCCCGGTTCTCCCCTCTCAATGTATCAAAGGCTTTAGACGAATAATGGGGTCCCGGGAAATGTTCCTACCCTTCGCTTCCAACCTTTGTGTGATCATTCCTTATCCAAGTAGAATAATGGGATCACTAGAAATTTTCCTAGCCCTCTACTCGGCGGAAATCATCTCATCTTTTATGCATCTTATTTACCAACATGTGTCAAGGGAGAGGTATACCATTATTTTCAAACACATGGGTTCCTTTGTCAGATATGAATGATGAATCAAGCTCTATAAACACTAACCAAAACGATGAAGTGCAATAATTTGGCTCAGGCTTTGGAAGGACTCTGCTGGAGACATGGGTGTCTTCTAGTCAACGGGTCAGTCTTTAGATTTTTCATTAGTTGATCTAGAACTGATTCTGTAACACTGGTCACTCAAAAGCAAGGTCACAACAATAGATTCAAGAAAAAAAGATCATAATCTCCAACAGGATTTGACTCAATAAAACAAATTTTGACTCAAAAACGACTAACTCTAAGAAAAACAAACACAATGTCAGCGACTACCTCCTCCAGACTTAAACAACACTGTCCCCAGTGTTATCTAGTCTAGATTTGGTAAAAGAAATCAAAGGAACAGACTGCGAATGAAACGCAAAGAAGTTACCGTTCGTGTGATGGTCAGTATCTACCGATACAGTCTGGTATCGAGCGATACCAGGTGTTTGTCAACAAAGGCTCCTTATCCATGGATGTGGTATCGATCGACACTGACTGGTGTCGATCAATACTGCTCGTCTGGACCTGTTTCTCGTGCAGACTCAAGACACAAAATCAGAAATAAAATTGAAATCAAAACGTATGTACAGACTCACCAGTGGGTTGCCTTCCACTAAGCGCTTGTTTCACGTCATTAGCTTGACCGTGTCGGGGCTCAGCGATCAGTCAGGATCGGGTCGAGAACTAACCCCGAAGTAAGCTCCACAACCAGACATCTCCAACTTCAGATATCTGCTCAACATACCCTCCACAACATCCTTTCCTTTCTCTTTCAGCTCTTAAAGGAGGATAATTCTAACCTTAGAGAACGGTTTCGAGGTTCCCTTACACTTCACCTTATATTCAATCGAATCTCCATCACACTTCTGAGGGGTTAGAGTCACATGGGTGGCACTCTCGATTCTCTTGTTCTTCACCTTCCTTTTTGCCTAAGCCTTTTCAATGTCTTTCTTGGTGATGAGAGAAGGACCATCTAAAAGAACTATGACAGTTGGCTCATCATTAGCCTCGTCCAACAGATCAATCACCAATGTCTCTCCCGTGACAACAGTGATGCAAGAGACATGTGTGGGAGCTCTTCCAATAGGAATGGCTTTATAGTAGACCTCATTGTCAATGTAGGAGAACGAAATTCGCCTACTGGGTGTGTCCATAATCGCGCCAGCTGTAGCCATAAATGGTCTTCCAAGAATCAAAGGTGTACTAGATCTTGCACTCATTTCCACAACCTGAAAATCAGGAACCAGACAATCTCCTACTTTGACGAGCAAATCAGGGATTGTACCGTATAGGAGCGAGGTGGAAGAGTTCGTGAATGTAAGAGGCGTCTTCGGAGATCGAATATCAGCTCCCAATCTCTCTGCAACTGCCCTTGACATGACATTGACGCTAGACCCTGAGTCAACGAGAGACTCTTTGAAATCAACTCCAGAGATAGAGCATGGAACTGAAAATTTTCCTGGGTCTTCCTTTTTAGTCAACTGCTTCATTGGAGGTGGTGTACTTCTTGCCTTGATAAAGAGTGCCTTAATCTCTTCCTCAGTTTCTCTGCAACCTCGGAAGTAACCAAGCAGGGGGCGATTTTCCACAGCTTCTTCAAATGAAATGTTATTAGGAACATTCCTCACCATCTTCTCAAAAGCAAGCAACTTCTCTGCAGTGATGGGGTTTCTGAGATGTCTTGGTGGCAAAGGATATGATAATTTAGGCTTGTAGACACGTTCCTCAACAATCCTCGGTGTTTTTAAAATTTTCAGCTTAGTCTGCGGGGGGTTTCGATCGACACTAGTAGTGGTGTCGGTCGATACTGGGGTTTTTGAGGTGTCTCGTGAAAGTATCTGCACTGGTATTGATCGATACTGGGTGGTGTCGGTCGACACTTGGTCGGTGTCGGTCGATACTGCGTCGTTGTCAGTCGATACTGCGTCGGTGTCGGTCGACACTACGTCGGTGTCGGTCCATACTCGTGAATTTCCAGAATTCTCATCGTCATCTTCAACAGATCCGAAATTTTCTGCAGTAACACCCTCTTCAACTACTGCAGTGACCTCTTTTCCAGTACTCAAGGTGATAGCATTGACGTAGTCATGCTGTGATTGAACCATCTTTCCCTTGACAGCTGCTGATGTCTGAGCATATTGAGTTTCTAGCATCTTTTGATGAATGCTGAGAGCCTCGATTTTCCCATTCAGATCTGTGTACATGGCATCCATCTTTCCATTAAAATCCATTTTCATCTTCTGCTGTCCCTCAAGGATCTGTTCAAGCATGGATTCAACCTTGCTTTCCTGAGTCTTAGGCGGCGGAGTCTGGTAAGATGAACTCCCGTAGGCGCTGCTCTGCATCGGTTTTTGTAGATACTGATTTGTTCCAAAACCAACTGGTTTGTGGTTCTGCTGGTATTGAAATCTCTGACTTTGAAAACCAGCTCCACAAATGTAGTTAACGTCTTCCACTTCATCTTTTTCGAAATTCTTGACCTCATCAGCAAAATGTATAGCCTTCTTCGTTTTACCCATCAGGAGATTGTGCACTGAATCCAGCTTGGCTTGAACCTCAGCAATCTGCGATCCATCCAAATTCTCAGCCTGCTTCTTCCGCTCAAAGTCTGCATTCTTGGAGCTATTGCTAGATGCCAAGTTCTCAATCAGCACATAAGCGTCTTCGGGATATCTCGTATTGAAATTACCATTACTCGCAGCATCTAGAGCCATCTGATATCTCCAATCGATCCCTTGGAAGAAAATACCCTGCAACTGAACCTATGTGAACCCGTGATGCGGACAATCTCTCTGATAAGATCTGAATCACACCCAAGCAGCCTTAAACGCCTCTGTTGCTCCCTGAGAGAATTGGGAGATCTTGTTCCTCAACTCCTCGGATCTCGCATCGTCGTAGAAGTTATTCAGAAATGTGTTCTTCGTCTCTTCCCAGGTGCTCAGCGATCCTGGAGGCAACTACTTCAGCCAGTAAGCTGCATCCCCAGCAAGAGAGTATGGGAAAAGCTTACAGAAGAGGAAATTCCATTGTACTTGATGCTAGTGACCAAGTCCTCAAACCTCTCAAAGTGATCCATGGGGTGTTCATGAGGAAGACCATGAAAAAGATGTTGACCCACAAGAGTGAAGTATGCAGGTTTCAGCTCAAAGTCATTCCTCTGAAACGCAGGAACACGAATCGCTACTCGATTTGCATAGAACTGATCAGGTATGTTGTACTCACCAATCGTCCTGGCACGATTAACCACAGCGTTCCCAACATTCACAACAGCTGGGGGAACAATGATGTCTCCATCTCCATCAAGTCTTTGTCCTCTCTCATTGTACAAACGACCCTCTAGGTCTCTGTAAGCACCAGCCTCATCACGAACTAAAACCAATGGGTTGTTCATCTCTGTTGGCTCCTTTGCTTTCCTGAAACACAAGACTCAAAGCATGTAAGTAAAAAAAAAAAAAAAATTACGACGAGTATCGACCGATACCAGCTGGGTATCGATCGATCCCGACGAACTTAGTCGAAACTCTAATCTAAAATCTAATGGTGAATTTAGAGTCCCCAACAACGGCGCCAAAATTTGATATGCTCAAATATAATACCCTAAAGAATCTAAGCAGTAGCTGTAGTATTCTAGGGGTCGAACCACAAAGACTCAAGAATTCACTCAATAGATAATAAGACTCGAATTAAGCTAAGCGAACAAAGTAATGCAGAAAATAAGCAGCAGAATAATAAAAGTTGTAAAATCAATGGAGGAAAACACTAAGCCTAAGAAAATTCGCGAGTAAATCAGAATTGTCAATCAAATAATATTGTCAGGAATGTAATAAGCACCGTTCTTGAACTTGAAACACAAATGTAAAGTAAACCAACTGTCGTTGCGAAGACTATCTATGTCTAAACCCAGAATTCCAAATTTCTTTGCAAATTCTATAAATTCAAACAAGCATTAACGATCAAGTTCAATTGTTCACAAAATCCTAAACCAAATTTCTTTGCGAATAGGTTTTTTTTTGCTCACCAAACACTAGTTCAGGAAACTAATCACACTTTCGTGTCAATTAATCAACCTATTATCAGATTCTAGTTCATGACGCTAGAATAAACATTAATCTAAAGTCTAGGTGAAGAACTCTATAGATTTTCCTAACAATTTATCTAATTTAACAATTCATCAAATACCTTTGAATAACCCTAAACCTAACAAGGAATCTACTCAGACATGGTGAATGAAACAAACCTCATAATTGAATAGAATTGCATAGAATAAATCAAGAGTAAACAAGGGTTCAGAATTGTCTCCCACAAAAACCCGGAACCAATCTCTCTCAAAGTATTAGAATAATGATCAAAGCTCCCCTTCAAAGTGGCTAAAAACCCTAAATATAATCCTAAAACACGTTCTGGGCTTAATTGTAAACAATAGAATCTTTTGGGCCATGTTGCAGACTCTTCAGACTTGTAAAATCACGTGTTTTCCTTTCTTGCAGTCGGTATCGATCGATACCGGGTTGGTGTCGGTCGATACCAGGACTCTGTGCTCGCCAGACTGGACTGTCTACACGAAAACTGGCATAACTTTTGATCGCACCGTTAGAATGGCCTCAAACCACTTCCAAATGAAAGCTAATCCAAATATCTGTCTTGTATCTAAATTTGAGCTCAATCCAACGGTGGGAAATTATTCAACGAATGCCAAAAAGCTCCAGAATGCTCCAATATCTCCAATTATGCTCCAAACGTGCCAAAACCTGAAAAGACTAAAAAAAAGACTACAAAAACATTAGAAGGACTCTGAAAACAAGACATATATCATGGCTAAAAACGGGTAAAAACCATGATATATCATCCGTACCGAATGTGACCAATTTTCGGATGTTCACGTCAGAGGATGCGGCCGAATTGCGAGCGTCAGGGATATCCCCCATTTTGTAGCTTTTGTTGTTTTTTGTTTTGACTTTATGTAGTAGATCGGTAGGTCTTTTTAACCTGATATCATTAATGAAGAATTTTCATTGTTTGAACTCGAGTTTTTTTTTCCCGGTTAAGTGAGAGTCATGAGAGAGAGCTCGGCTACACGTTTATAGGTTGTGCGCGGGAGAGATGCGAGTGAGAACTCGGCTATACGCTTAAGGTTTGTGCGCGGGAGAGATGCGAGTGAGAACTTGGTTATACGCTTAAGGTTTGTGCGCGGGAGAGATGCGAGTGAAAACTCGGCTACACGCTTAAGGTTCGGCCTCGTTGTTTGAGGCAGGGAAAGTCAAACAAAATGACTGTTTTAGCACCTCACCCGTTGGTGACTCGAGTTTGATGCTAATGCCGGAACCATGACGGGAGGACGATCCGTCGACGTGCAGGGACCACTGGACGGGAACATCGGTATCAACCAACTCGGGGACCAGCTCGATCAAGAAATTCTCTAATACTTGGGATTTAGCGGCAGGTCGGCCCCTGTACTCGACGTCGTATTCGCTCAGTTCGACCGCCCAGTTGGCAATCCAGCTTGACTGACTGGAGGATTGTTCTCAGTGGTTGGTTGGTGAGAATGGCGATTTTGTGGGATTGGAAGTTGGAGCGTAGTTTATGAGTTGCCATAATAATGGCGAGGGCCAGCTTTTCCAGGGCGGGATATCAGCTTTCGGCCCCGTCCAAGGCCTTGCTCACATAGAAAATGGGTTTTTGCACGCCCCTGTCTTCTCGGACAAAGACGCCGCTAACGGCCGAGTTGGAAACCGCAATGTAAAGGTATAGGGTTTCACCGACCTCGGGCTTGGAGAGGACGGGGGCGTCGAAAGGTAAGCCTTCAGCTGCTGAAAAGCTTCCTCGCACCTCTCATCCCATACAAACTCCTTGTTACCGCGGCGGAGTTGGTAGAAAGGTAGGCACTTGTCCGTTGACCGGGATACGAAGCGGTTTAGAGCGGCGATTCTTCCCGTGAGTCTTTGGATCTCACGCTTGTTTTTCGGTGAAGGTAGCTCGAGAACCGCTTCTATCTGTGCCAGGCTAGCCTCGATACCGCGCTGCGTAACGATATATCCCAAGAATTCCCCGGAAGTTACCCCGAAGGTACACTTTGCCGGGTTTAACTTCATCTCGTACTTGTTGAGGGTATGGAAGCATGTCCTTAGGTGGCCGATGTGGTCTTTTGCCAATAAAGATTTTACCAGCATGTCGTCAATATAATCCTCCAATGTTCTCCCGAGCTCGTCTGCGGACATTTTGTTGACGATTTGTTGGTAGGCGGCCCCGGCGTTTTTTAGTCCAAAAGGCATGACTTCGTAGCAGTACGTTCCCCGATATGTTATGAAGGCAGTTTTTTCCCGATCCTCCGGGTGCATTCGGATTTGTTTTTAACCCGAGAAGGCATCCATAAAAGAGAGGAGCTCGTTTCCAGTGGTTGCTTCGACGACTTGATCGATGAGTGGAAGCGGGACGCTGTCCTTGGGACATGCCTTGTTGAGGTCGGTAAAATCCAGGCAAACTCTCCACTTCCCAGATTTCTTTTCTACGACCACGGGGGTGGCCAACCATTCGGGATATCTTATCTCCATGATGGATCCGGCCACAGTCAATCGTTCGACTTCGTCGTTTACGGCCTGCGCTCGCTCGGGGTTCAGCTTGTGCCGCTTTTGTTTGATTGGCCTATACATCGGGTTGACGTTGAGCTCGTGGCTAGCGATTGCTGGATCTATCACCGGCATATCATTGGTCGACTAGGCAAAGGTCGACACGTTTAGCTTCAGGAATCCGACGAGCTATTTGTTTATGGTCTCATCAAGGTCGGCTCCTATTCCGACGCAACGATCTTTGTTAGTTGGATCGATGTTCACCTGGATCCACGGGGTCCCGAGGATCACGTTGTAAATCACCGGTTTATCGATTACTTCGAACTTGATGATCCTGGTCATTCCTCCTATATAGATCGGGCGTTTGGTTGTGCCGATGGTATCGGTCGTATCTCCATTGAATCATGTGAGGGATCGCTTGGATTTCTTTAGGTGAGGCCGGTGAGACTCATTTTGTTCCAGGTGTCCTTGAAGATCAGATCGACCAAGCTTCCTGTGTCGACCAGGACTCTGCCGACGTCGCAGTCCGCGATTCATAGCTTAATGACCAGCAGGTCATGATGCGGGTGGACTACTCCGCGCCCATCGCTCACGGTGAATGTAATGTCTACCTCGCCCTCGGTCAGATTTGGTGGAGCGCTCGCCATTTGTTTTAGGCTCGCCTCTATTCGTTGTTCGGACATTTTTATTGACCGAACCGAGTCATTATAGTCGGAGGGACCGCCCATTATCATTCCGATGAGCTGCCTTGCCGGCGGTAGTATCTGTAGAGGCTCTTGCTCCTCTGGAGTTCTCTCCCTGCGGGCTTTGATTTGTTCAACTCGGGGTTGCCTATCTGCGTCCCGATCTCGCGAGGGAGACCGTCGTCGATTGTTATCGTTTTGACCACGGAGGTCGTTACGTGGACACTAGTTGTTGTTTCGACCTTCATACTGCTGCTGGTTGTTATTTCAACGATTTGGATTTCCCCGAGGAGTAGGGCGGTCATCTAGCCTGATGGCACCCTTTTCGTACTGCGCCAGGAGAGCCTCGTGGAGTGACCGGCATTGCGAGGTTGGGTGACCTTTCATCTTGTGGAACCCGCAGTACGCCTCGTTATCCCTGGGCTGGTAATTGGCGTTCTGCCACTTGTTCCAGGAGAGCGGAGGATTCTGCTACGTGTTCGGCGGGGGCTGTGTATCGCCGTTGATTGCAAAAGGAGGGGCGGTCGGCGATGGGGCCGGGCTGTCACTTATGGCAAAGGCCACGGCCCGTTTGCTCCTCTCTTGCAAATACTCTTCGTCATAATGTTGACAGGGCTCGTAATGTTCCTCCCGGGCTTTCTCCTTTGGGACGGTTGTTTTGACCGGGGCGTACTTCTTGGTCATGAGGGCCCGCTCCTCCTCGATCTCGATGAAGATAGAAGCTCGGCACAAGGCATCTTCCAGGGTTCGCGGCTAATCAGCTTCATATCCTCCTTAAAAGGCGATTCGAACCAGAGACCGTTACGAAGGGCCGGAAGGGTTGCGTCATCTGACACGGTAGCTCGGGATACAAACATTTTGAATCGGTCGATGTATGACCGTAGGGTTTCCTTTGGTCCCTGAGTTAATGCCCATAGGTCGGCGTTGGACATTCCTTGTCAGATGAACATCGAGTAATGCTTGAGGAAGGCGGCGGAGAGCTGGTAGAAGTTGTTGATCGAGTGCGTTTTCAATCTGGAGAACCAAGTGAGCGCAGGGCCTACGAGGTTTTCAACGAAGAGTTGGCAGATACCGGCTTCTCGCTCTTCGGGGGCAAACTGGTGACGTCCCGTAGCGACGATGAACGCAGTCATGAACTCACTGGGGTCCGTGAGTCCATTGTATGGGAGGATTTTGACCTTCTCGGGATATCTGATTGGTGTGTTCTGTAGACGGGGCTGAATGGGGTGTTCTGCGTTTCTCGCAAGATTTGATCTATCTCAGGTGCCGATCTGGTGGCTTGATATACGGTAGACGTCATTCGGCGGAGCTCGGCTCTGATGCTTGCCAACTCGTAATCTCGCTCCTGATTGTCGAGCATTTTTTGAAGGGTTTCGGGGCTACGGCGCTCTGGTCTTCCCAGATCGTTGGTCGGGGCTCCTTCGGCCAGACGCTCCTCTGCCCGCTGTGAGGATTCCGGTGTGTGGCACCTTGGCTCCTCTGGGTTGAGGCGGACATGCAAGAGTCCGTCCTGTTCGTCTGACACCGAGGAGGTGTTTGCGACCAAGCTCGGGAGTCCTTGCGCTTCTTCATCGGCTGCGCGGTTGACGGTTGGATTGCACCGAGGTGCTATGTTGTCCAGGCGCTCATGGCATATGTTCTGACCGGCTGCGAGTTCGGCAAAACGTGCGTTGTTTCTTTGGGCCGACTCGGTCATTTGCGCGATTAGGGTTTGCAGCAGCGCGTTTGTCATGGTGAGCTGACTACCTGGTGTGAGGTCGGTGTCGGGATGTGATGACTGCGTTCGGGCTATCGTGTCGGCTCTAACTCCGACTCCGGGTAATGGGAGATTTGCTTCGACTGGGACCTCTGGTGGGGGAATCTCGTCGGTTTGCGCTAGGGGCCTGGGCGTCACGACTTGTGTTGGTGCTGGAGGACCAAGCTCTCTTGGGTTTGGTGCCCGTGACAGAACGAGCTCTCCATTGTCTGACGAGTGTAGTGGTAGCGATGATTTTTGTCCAGCCATCTTTGGATCTGTTCTTTGCGTGTAGGAAATGTCTAAACCCCCTCCTTCTAGCGCCAAATGTTAGTCTCACGAGTGACTAATATAAACAAACACGTTATGAATCGATATATGGGGGTTGTGATTGATTAATGATAAATGTGGGGGCGATATTTCTGTTTAATAGAATAGATTAAAGATGGTTATGATAAAAATCAGTTCGAGAATAAGATTGGAATCTTGTATTTCACCAAAAGACGGTGGTCGTTTAGAATGGCGAACTGAGTCAGCTCGGATTCAGTTCGGCGTTCTAAACAATTTGTCGGAAGTGTTACAAATATCTTAAGTTTCTAGCTCGGGTATCAGTTCTTGAGAGATTTCGCGGACCTCTTCATTAATGAAGTATAGGGGGTACTTATAGCGAGCCAACAACATTTCCCGCCCAGCGCGTATTCTTTGAATCAGATCTCCCGCCCAGCGCGTGAGCGGCGAAGTCAACTCTGTTGCTGAGTCGCATTCGAGTGGCTGCAGCGTGTCAGAACGGGAACCTGCTCTCTTGAGCACTGTGCCCAACGTGACGGGTCAACAACTGGCCGGTTGAGGCGGCCAAATCTCCTCTTAGGGCCTCGAACGGATGGGCCCTATTCGGGCTCGGTATTGGGCCGAGCTGGCAGGACACTTATTCACCCAGCAAATGGGCTTTAAACTCTTTATTGGGCCGGACTGATAGGATTGCCAATCATATCTCCAACATTTATTAGTATATTGTATCAATGTTTGAAATAATAACACAGTATATTTATGTTATACCAAATTTTCTTTTTAAGATACATTACTCAAATATATGGTTTTCTAGTTAAGACACATGTTATGTTTGCATATGCTATTTATCTTAAAATCCACAAACTTTTGTAACAAAAAAGTGCGTTTAATTGTAACAAAACTTTTGTAAAATCCACAATCATAACATTGTTGTAAGACAAAGCGAGTTTAGGAGATCATAGAAGAAATACGAGTAATGATATGAATTTATTATCTCGTTCTAATTAATTATGGTTTCCGTATTCGTTTCACCGTTCATCTTAGTCGGCACCAAAACATCATCACATGTAAATTCTAACGATGGATACGGTTTTTTAAAACCAATGTTAATACCTATTTTGCTTGATAATGTCTTCTAAAAACGATGTTAATATATATTTTAATTAAAATCATGAAAACAACAAGAACGTAGAGCTATCTAGAAAAAATGGAGAGATTCTTTACATATTGGATCGATTTATCATCTACGGTTAAACATTTTGCGTAAGTTGCACCGTTTTACTTCTATATTTTCGACTCGGGAAAGGTTAAACGTGTGTGCTATATGTTACATTATGTTTACCACTCCTTTTTAGACCAAAGCTGCACCACTCTATCTTTATTGAATTTATTTAATTGATTTTTTTTTCATTTAGCTATAAAAAAATTAAGAAAATGTATTACTATTAAATAATATTAAAAAAATTCGCAAAAAATAATTAATTAGAAAATAATTAAAAAAAATTAGAAAATAATGAAACATTTACTTAGATAGTTTTTGAAGATAATCATAATGTATAGTTGTCGTTATTTTTTATTTATATAAGATTTTAAATTGTCAACATGATGACATATAAAGGAAAAAAATATAAAGAATTACAAAATTTAGAAAATAAAATGATATTTCCTTTTTTTTGTTTAAATAAGGTCTATTATAATAAAAATTGAAATAATTTAAATTACTATTAAAAAAATAGAAAATAATGAAAAATCTATTTGTAGGAAGTCATACTCTCGGTCTCTCTACCATTCATTCTCCTGTGAAGATGACCAAAAAATATAAAACTCAAAATGAAAAAGCATAGAATTTTGCAGAGCAATAAGAGGGAAATATGTTAATGAGTTATTATTACTCGAAGAAATCCTTACCATATGCGTAGAAAAAGTTAATGCAATGTCTGAACGCATACCTTACAAATATGAAGGATGCATGCATCTATCAAAGATGTCATTACAAATATGAAGGATGATGTTCATTAATCGTAATTTTGGAACCAAACATAACCTGCAATAATTGGAATCAATACACAATTTCCCTGATTTTTTAATCTTTTATATGTTATGAATAAATAGTCACCAATAAAACATACATGGAGACGTGAGATATCACATTAAACACCATTAGAAACAAAAATGTCATCATCAAGTACCAATTCATTTTTCTCCGCACAGGGGATATCAGTGGACAGACCGATCGATCCTCAGGTAGATCAATTGATCCGATCGGCCGACCACACCATAAAATTTCGAACGATCGATCCACCTGAGGATCGATCGGTCCCAGGTGAGTTTTAACCGGGAATTGATTCCCTTAACCGGAAATCAATTAAATCAAACCAGCTTAAACCGGTATGCTTTAAAACCCTTAATTTTCTTCCCTTCCTCCCACTCATGTCGCCGCTCTCCCTCTCTTTCACTCACCAATGATCTTTATCTTCTTTGCTTAATATCTCACTCGATTTTAGTCCGAGTTTGGTGATTTTTGGCTCTAACCCACACGAATTTTTGTGTTTTCTTTGATTTTAGCATCAATTTATTTCATCTACAAAGGTATAGTTTTGAAAATCCTTGTATATAGTTCGATTCTCATGTGAAGGTTTGTGAAAGTCTAAATTCTCCTAGCTCTCTTGTTGCAGTTTGATGTTTAAACCTTCTTTAGGATCGACTTGGGACCCCTTTTGTGCATGATTAAATGCTATATTATACATATTTGGATTTTGTGATTTTGGAACTAATGATAAATATGTCAAACTCAACTAAGTCAGAAATTAACAATCGTTTATGACTTGAATTTGTTCTAGAATGGTTTAGGGAACTCATTTTCTGTGTTTAATTGTTGGATCAATCACATAACCAAGACCTTGAAGTTTGCATGAAATAGAAAACACCCTAACACATTCTAATCCGAAAATTTTCTTTTGACTAATGACTATAATTCGTTTTAGCAGGGTTAGGAGAACAAATTAGTTAGTCTAATTTCTGGATTGTGATTGCATTGCTTAATAAGTGTTGAAATCAGATATGATTTTGATTGTGAGATAAGATGGGTTCGATTGTGAGATGTGGTGCATTATTGTAAGGTTTAGGGTTGATTTCAACACCAAGTTTGTTCAAATTGTTGTTGATTATCATCTTCTTAAACCTAAATTCATATTACTCACATGATTGGATGCTTAGTCTTATGACATTGGTGTTTACAGATAATAGTGAAGACAAAGGCTACGAAAAGACAAAGAACCAGTTGTAGCAGAAGCTGCTTCTAGCAAACCTCCCAACAGGCCACATGCGAGAGGTTGGCACCCCAATGACACCAAGTACCTCACCGAGATGAAGAATATTGAGATTTTACCTACACGGTTTGGTTGTCTGGACAAGTTGCGCGAGCTAGGCCTTTTAGATGATGAAATCTCCATGTTCGAAGCAATGGGGATTGGACATTTGTGGCGCCTTTGCTTCACATTTCTAAAGTTTGTCATAGAGCTTCTTGCCACCTGTTGACTCGTATATAAGAATCCAGATGAGCCTAAAGGAAGCGAAGGGCAATTTTCTTTCTTCCTCGACAACAAGTACTTCTCACACTCTTTGAATGAGATCTGCGAGACATATGGGTTAGCTCAAAGAGAGGAGGTTACACTCGAAAAGCTAGATGATGATACTACCAATTCGTTTTGGCATTTTGATAGGAAGTGGTACTTACATATCGCGCTCTGCCAAGATTACTCAGATTAAGAACCCGGTTCTGCGTATTGTGGTCAAGATCATCAATAATTCTTTCTTCTTCAAGTCTGAGTCGGGTGAAGTGAACACCGAGGAGATTATCATGTTGTGGTACGCCGTTAAGCACCTGTAACTTGAGTTTCAGACCTACGATGGGATTAAGGTCCACCTTGCAGCTATCTTGTGCGCTAACCTACTGAAATTGAAGAGAACCCCTCAGCCATCGAAGCAGTTATGCCTTGGTTCACTTCTCACTTCTCTCCTCATTCACACCAAGATCGATTTGTCAAGGTCTAAGACGATTAAGATTATCGAGATGGTGGATATGAAGTACTTAGAGCGATGCCATATTATCAAGAAGGAGAAAGTGTATCAGTTCCAGGGTCGAAAGGGATACCTTTGTTTCTGCAGGCTACCTAAAATGGGCATCACTTATCTCCTTTCTTGAGAGAACTTGGATTTCCTTACAAGTACTCAGTTTCTTGTCCCTAATCCTTAAGAGAGTAGCAGGGGACCATCTCATCATCGGGGCGTTACTAGACCACAACAGGTTCTTTTACTTGAGGCTGACCATGATGTACATCCACAACATGCTTCTATTGAGGGTGAGGATGATAGTTCTGAAGATGAGGAGCAGCATTCTGATGAGTCTCAACCATTAATGCTTCTCCTGCCTATCTTAGACCGCTACCATCTACCACGTGTGCTTCCACCAAAGGATATGTCAGGATGACTAGAGTGGATCATCAAGTCGCAGAAGACGACCAATAGGATGATGCGCGTATATGGACCGCTTTGATGAACATTAGACCTTGCGCTTGTGCTTCATGTACTGGGACACACGACAAAGGTGGTTCTGAGGATGATGGCAGTCCTTCAGACAAAGAGGTTAGGACCAAGGATGCTGAGGATGTTGCTGGACCCAACGGGGCTTCACCACCACATTTACCAGGACATTATGCTGATGCTCGCCGTGGTAGGAGCAGGAGACACCACTCTGGACATAGCCGGAGTACGAGCAAGAGTCGTCCACATCACCACTGAGGCTGTTTTATCGAGTAAAAACAGTGTCTATTTAATTAAGTCAAAACTTTGTCGAAAACTATGGACATTTCTTAGAGAATGGTTGATGGACAATTTGGAAACGCAAGAAAATTCATTCTTTGATCACTGTACGGTAGTCCCTATCACTTAGAAAATTGGATAACTTGAGCTTAACCTTGTTTATTGGAACTTAAACCAGACTTTATTATATCTCAATTAGGGGCATGATGATCATGTATTGGATTATATATTCAAAGTTTTATTTGCATCATTTATATCACTCTCTGTAAACTCTGAATGGTTAGACTCACCTTTAGTCTAGTACCTCACCCTTTATCCCTACCCATGTTTCAAACCCCATGCATCTTTATGTCATCATCTTTATGTGCAACCATGTGCAAAAACTACGAAGTATACAGACCGACATAAATTTTTATTCGTTAGGATTGATTTGTGTAGTTTGTATTGATGGATTTTTGGAATGATTTAGTAGTTGTGATAGATTGTGATGTCTGTGGGAATGAACTGAGAATGCATGATTAAGTTACCCCTTGATGCAGTTTATGTAAGACAAGAACATGTTCCATTCCCCCGTTAAAAAAACGAATTCAAAGCAATAAAACGAAAAAAGGAGAAGGGAAGGAACCGAAAAAGTCGAATTACTATGTTAAGTGTTCAAAAGCATCAGGGGAACTTCTAGTTTAATAAGGATTTGAGTTGGTTTGGTAATCTAGGTGAAGGAAGCTATGTACCTCTCAGTTGGTCTGTGTCTCACTGTGATTTAGTACAATGACTTGCATCTGTTCGCATTGTAGGAAACCCTAAAGACTTGAGCCACCATAAACTAGCCCCTATACCTAGACCATAACGTGTTTGATACCCCCTTTGTGAGAGTGCACACATCATCTTAATAAATGTTAAAAGGTTGAGTTCTTTGATTTTGAAAGTTCTTTGTGATTCGGGGTTTAGTATTGTTGCTACAGGTATGACAAAGTACATCGGAGTACAGTTTGATATTAACTATGTATCAGTGGTTTTTAGTCAATTAGTTTAAGGCATGATCCCAAAAGAATGTGTGAGTTTTCATGTTTTCAAACCTCTTTTCTCGATAAGGACACTTGCTTTACTTGAGAACAAGCAAAGGTCTAAGTCAGGGGAGTTGATAATATCGTGTTTTTATCGTCTTTTATCTCAAGATTTAGTGTCGTTTTGAATCCGTCACATCTTTTTAGCATCTTTTTGGTCGAGTCTTGAGTCTTTTGCAGGTTACAGGATATTATGCGGGAATAGGAAGCTTTTGCACATTTTGTAGAATGATTGTGAGACAATGCTGGGCGTGAAGAAGAACGACCGATTGATCTACATGTTAATCCCTATTTTTACTGATTTTATAAGGTCCTTTTATAAACATTCTTACGTCTTCTAACAAAGAAAAAAATATTTTGAGTCTTTTTGTATTTTATTGGGAAATGGGCTTGAAGACAAAAGAAAAAGGATTTAGAGCTATAATGGGCTTCCAGAATATTAAGTGGACTTCCAGATAAACAAACGGGCTTCCAAAAGATAAAACGGGCTTCAAGATGGACCAAAAAGAAGAAGAGCTAGGAAAAAGAGCCGCGTAACGATCGGCTAAGACCATAACCAATCAGTTGGAGAAGCCTCAAGGACCGATCGGTCATGCCCCTGCACCCATCGGTTGGCGTGGATTTGTCAAGTTTTCATTTTATCGCTTTTGGAAGTTTTACATTTTTCTCTACTCCGTAAACACTAAATAAAGGGGGCTCGACCCTCAGTTTTAAATCATCCAAGCCAAGAGCAATAAACTCGATGTAAATAATTTTCTCTGTGTTTTAGTAATATGTTTCTTTTAGAGTTTTGTTTATATGTTTTGTAGTAGATTAGCAACATGATTATGAGTTCTTCATTCTCGTATTGCTTTATCTCTACTATGCTTAAGTAATTATCTATTAGGTTTTAGAGTTCATGTTAGGTAGTTTTAAGTATGTAATTGTGCATAATATTGAGATTGATGCCTTGATTCTTTGCATAGGTTGATATTAATGCTTATTTTGGACGGGAGTCTGAATATGCCTTTAATTTAGATGTTTCTTGAACACGTGAGTTTCAATGGAACGTTTGATTGTAGCCTAGAGGAGCAAAGTATTTCTAGACAACGGGAGTCGCTAGGGAGCTTTGTGAACCTATTAATTCTAAACATAATACTTGCTTTAATTTTGATAGTAAATGAGAGTTTGTGTTAAGATTGTTAGTATAGTAGTTATCACTAAGGGATTATGATAGCTAATATTTATGATTAAGTCCAAGAATGATTATGTAATGCTTTCCCTTATGTATGTATATTGCTTGGTTAGAATTGATTTAGGGTTCTCTGCGCCTAACTTATCCATCTCTATTCATATTAGGTGTTACAAAACATAAAAACCATATTTATTTTCCCTAGCCAAATTTTTGTTATCGTAATTCATAGTGTATTCATTTTGTCTAGCCGTGAAGGTATTTTACAACGCAACGGTATTTTACAATGCAATCCCTAGCCGTGAAGACGTTAAACATGCCTCATGTCTCACTATGGACGATGAGAAGAACTTGGGTGCCATAACAAAAGACGATATTGGTGATAAGATTGAGATCAAAGAAGTCATGCATGGAGATACTAATTCTTCTATAATAACATCCAAGAGGATCAAAAGAAGAGACAAGGCAAAGATTGAGAGGGTGATTGGACACTCTCGTGTCATCTTGGTACTACATGAATGTGTTGGCGACACCATTGAGTATACGATGCGGTGTACAGAGACATCAAGGCCTTTCTCTAAAGTTAAAGTAATCCTCACTCTGAAGTTCAAAGAGAAAGGCCAAGAAGCAATAGAGGATATGATGAACAAGCTCTTGTAGCGATCAACAGCAGTCAGACACTAGACCGGCGCGCACCAGACATCAAACAAGCTAGGCCAGGATGGCTCAGACAAGTGAGCCTCGGATTCGCCAACCTATCGGTTTTCAAGTTAGACCGATCAGTTAGGGGTAGGTTAGTAATCAATCTGTTGCAGCTGTTACAGCGATCGGTTTGCGTTTCATCTGTAAACCCCTTATCCTATGTATTTTTGTTTTTCTAGGATCTTTTTCTTGAAAATTTTCACCCACCTTCCTTCATTCTATTTTACACCG
This sequence comes from Crucihimalaya himalaica, assembly GCA_004349715.1. Classification (NCBI taxonomy): domain Eukaryota; kingdom Viridiplantae; phylum Streptophyta; class Magnoliopsida; order Brassicales; family Brassicaceae; genus Crucihimalaya; species Crucihimalaya himalaica. The sequence continues at coordinate 305,782 of SMJT01000136.1, forward strand.
AGACGGTGTAATTCAAGTATGGGGGAGGGTACGGATGTACCATTTATCTGATATATTTGGTGAAAAGTTTTACTTTTAATCGAGTCATTTTCAGTAATTTTAGGGGAAAATAAGCATTTTCAGGAACTTACTTGGGGACCACTGTCCAACAACTTATTCAGGATTACGTCAAAAGCAGAGCAGAAGTTTGGAACAACCATGACCAAACAAAATATCCAGGAAAGTCCATATCCCTTTGAAACTTGAACGATTTGAGCCTACCCTTATCTAGTGAACATTGAACATGCGTTTAGTATATCACTTAGGGGCTTGGTAATCATGCAATTGATATATATTCAGAGCTACCTTGTTTTTACCACTCTCTTTGACATCCAAATAATTAGGATCATACCATACCTTATACCTTAAAAACCCCTTTCTATTCAAACCTCATATATTCTTCTGATCATCGCCATATGTGCATTCATGTGCCTAAACTATGGAGTATATGGACCGACGTAGCTAACCTTTCACTAGGATTAGGGATGTTAGACGTATGATGTGGGGATGATTAGTTAGCTTCTATAGGATTAAGTCTTGTTGACAGATTTTTAAGACTTGTTAGAGAATTCTAAAATTTGTTTAGAAAATTGTTTTGATGATTAAGTTTGTATGACAGAACCTGTTCCACCGTTCCCATTAAAAAAATACGATAATAAGAAGGAAACGGGAAATGGGAACCGGAAAAAGTCAGATTTTCGTTGTAAAAGCATTTAAAAAGAATTTCTTAGTGTTTTCTCTGGGATTTTGTCTGGTTTTAAGGTCAATAAGGTAGCCTTAGTGAAAGGAATGCTATGTATGCGTCAATTGGTTTCTATCTCACTGTGATTATGCATAATGATTTGCATCCTAGATTTTTAGGATAAAACCATAAACACTTGAGTCACCCTAAATGCTTCCCTCACCAAGACCCAAGCATGTTCGATATACCCTCTGTGAAAACGTGCGCATGTTACAAGGCTAATTTCATTGACTTCGAGAGTTCTTTGAGATCTCGGGATTGAGAGTATGAGATATTGACAAGTTCATGGTTAATTACATAAAGTAGGTTTTGCTCTGACAAGTTTTGATGCAGTCGCGGAAGAAAGACCCTCTGTAAGTATTTCTAGCTCTTGTCCATCTTACCATTTCTTTGGGCTCGAGTTTTCATTGTTCCTTGCTTGAGGACAAGCAAAGATTCAAGTCTGGGAGAATGTGTTAACCCATATTTTTAATGATTTTATTAGGTCATTTTGTAACTATTCTTGCCTCTTTTAACCAAGAACAATATAGTTTTGAGTCTTTTTATTTTATTTGGAAATGGGCTTGAAGACAAAAGAAAAGGGATTTAGAGCTAAAATTGGGCTTCCTGAAGATTAAGTGGACTTCCAATGGAACAAACGGGCATCCAGAAGATCAAACGGGGTTCAACATGGACCAAAAGGAAGAAAAGCTCGGAGCCGCATACCGATCGGTTAAGACCATAACCGATTGGTTGGAAAAGCTTCAAGGACCGATCGGTTATGCCTCTGCACTGATCGGTTGGCGTGGATTTGTCAAGTTTTCGTTTTCTCGCTTTTGGAAGTTTTACATTTTTCTTTACTCCCTAAACACTAAATAAAGGGGGCTCGACCCTCAGTTGTAAATCATCCAAGCCAAGAGCAATATACTCTCCGAAAATACTTTTCTCTGAGTTTTAATAATGTGTTTCTTTTAGAGTTTGGTTTATAGTTTTTGTTGTAGATTAGCAACATGTTTATGAGTTCTTCATTCTCGTATTGCTTTATCTCTACCATGCTTAAATAATTCTCTATTAGGTTTTAGAGTTCATTTTAGGTAGTTTTAAGTATATAACTATGCATGATATTGAGATTGATTCCTTGAGACTTCGCCTAGGTTGATATTAATGCTTATTCTAGACGGGAGTCTGAATATACCTTTAGATGTTTCTCGATAACGGGAGTTGCAATGGAACGTTTGATTGAAGCCTAGAGGAGCAAAGTATTCCTAGACAACGGGAGCCGCTAGGGAGCTTTGTGAACCTATTAATTCTTAACATAATACTTGTTTTAATTTTGATAGTAAACGGGAGTTTGTGTTAGGATAGTTAGTATAGTAGTTATCACTAAGAGATTATGATAGCTAATATTTATGATTGAGTTCAAGAATGATTATGTAATGCTTTCCCTTATGCATGTATATTTCTTGATTAGAATTGCTTTAGGGTTCTCTGCGCCTAACTTATCCATCTCTGTTCATATTAGGTGTTACAAAACATAAAAACCATATTAATTTTCCCTAGCCAAATTTTTGTTATCGTAATTCATAGTGTAGTCGTTTTGTCTATGTGGATCAATCCCTAAGTACAATAGCGGTGTATCATACACGTGCGATAATATTTAGGGTAAAACATACACACAAAACTACACAATGATTGATCGATCGGAACCTACAGACGAGGCCATGAAGAAGAGATCGGTCGATACCTACTTGGATCGATCAATCGGAACTTACGGCAAGAGACAGAAGAATCGATCAATTAATCAACACCATGCTTGACCTATCTGAACCTACAGATGAGCACCAGAGGATGAGAACTATCGGTCCAAAGAAGGATTGATTGATTCGATCGTGCAACGTTGAATTTATGATTTTTATAATTTTATTTTATTTTATTTTTGCAAGGGCTATAAAAACCCAAAGACCTAGATTTTGTTTTTGGGACTTTCCTTTTCTATCTTCTTGAGAGACTTCCACCATTGTAAGCTACTCCTTTGATTATAGATTCATCCTTTCTAATAATTTGGAGTAGATTTCTAAACCTTAATCTATTGCAATTTCATTATGTTTTCTTCATCTCCTTCTCTTAGTGTTGATCTAATTGTTATGTGTGGGTAGTCTCTTAATTGGGTTTTAGGGTTCTAAGTAGGGGATTTAATGGTTTGTTAATTTGATTGCTTTTATGAAACTCTAACTCTTTAGGTTCTTCAGTTCACACGTCTTAATTTCTAGTATCAGATTGATCACCCTGTTTTAGATCTTAGGTTTTTCTATGCATGAAAGTGTTCGATAGAATGCTTGAACTACTGTGAATGGAGCAATATGCTCTTAGCCAACCACAGTTGATGTTAGGAAATATTGTGAACATAATGAACTCGATTGATAATGCTGATTTGACTAGAAAGTCTCAAACGACAGTTTGTAAAACTGATTAGTCAATTTTAGAGATTAATGTCTTGAAAGAGAATTAGTCTATTCAGTGTTCATGTTTGAGAACAGTATCTAACTGCTGAGTTTATGCTGCTTTTATCTCATTGATCATTGATTCTCTAAATTACCATGTGACCTAATGCTTTTTATTATATAACATACATAATTTATTCTTTGTATTTCTATTCACAATTCCAGAAACCGAAACAACTTTTCTACGCTTTAGCAAGTTTATAGAGTACCATTGGTCCTTGTGGATTGACCCCAAACATACTACTGCGCACTTCACTGTGCCCTTGCGGTTAAAGTATTTCGGGTTAATTACTCTAGCAATCAGCATACATGTGAGAAAGCATTAAATCCCGTCTCGAACTCAATCATAAGTGTCAGCTATCCAACTGCCGTTGCGATAGCGTACTAAGCTAAACAATCATAAAGAGAAACTACAGTTCACTATGTAAGATCTATTAGCTAGTATTATGAAAAGGATTGATATGTTCACAGCAATCTCTACCCGACTAGCGTTGCGATAGAGGTATCTTGCTCACCTAGGATAAGATTCCAATATTTCTACCAACTACCAATGTGCAGATCTAGCTAAGAAATATACCTAGACTGGCATCTTAGATAAGCATTACTAACAACCTAGTCGAAGAACCCAATCATTAATTCTATAACTAAGCATACATATTCATTATTATCTAGAACATCTTATTAGAAACCCTAAAAGCCCGACAGAGAAGTACTCCAGCATATTTACAGAAAATAAGCAAGACAAAGATGAAAGCATAATTGTATTGCAAAGTAAACTACAAAAGCTAAAAATAAAACTCAGTATTTACAATGCTCTCTTGAAGTGTTTCTATTTGAGATCAGGATGATTTGAGAATGGGGTCGAGGTCCTATATTTATTGTGCTAAAGGTCCTAGGTTATAGAAGAGAATATTCTATTTGAGATGTCAACCGATCAGTGCATAGGGTAATCGATTGGTTCTGGAGCTCTTCTCAACCGATCAGTGTAAACTACAACTGATTGGTTTGTGTTATCAGGAATCTTGTTCTTAGAGAACGTTTGATGCCCATTTGAAGCCCATTTTCTCTTTATATCGTGGATTAAGTGCATTATCCTGCAAAACACTGAAATCACCATAAAACTATATTGTTCTTGATAAAAAGATACAAGATTCATTATTAAAAAAGACTCTAAAAACTAGTAATAATAGGTGTTAACACATTCCTCCAGACTTGAATCTTTGTTTGTCCTCAAGTAAAGAACAATAAAAACTCGAATCCGGATAAACGATTTGGAAGCTAGTAATTTATTAGGGACATTACTTACACCGGGTCTTCCTTCCGTGAACTTTATCAAGTCGAGTCAGTGTGAAACCTACTTATTGTACTTAGCCATGAGCTTAGCAATATCCATACTCTAAATCCAGAGATTACAAGGAACTCTCGAAATCAGTGAATTCTCAAAGAGAGAATATCGAAAAAGCTATGGTCTTGGCAAGAGAATTATTTACGAGTGACTCATGTGTTTTATGGCTATCCTAACAGCTAGGATGCAAGTCATTATGCATAATCACAGTTAGACATAGACCAATTGCTGCATACACAACCTTTCTTTTACTAAGACCATCTCAATTACCTCTAAAAACCCCATGTAAAACCCCAAAAATTTTGAAGTACTCACTTGTGCATTTTTTAATAAAACTCAGACTTTTCGAGTTCCTATTTCTCCCTTCCTCACGATTATTTTTTATTTTTATTTTTTGTTTTTATTTTTTGATGAAAGAGGGGAACTGGTTTTTGTCATAACGGAGAATCAAAACGTAATACATAAATTTTCCTAACATTTTTTAAGCAAGATCTAAAAAATCTGTCAATAAGTTTAAAATGTGGAGAAGCTTAATAATCATCCCAAAATTATACGCCTAGAACCCTAACCTATTGAAAGGTTAACTATGTCGGTCCGTATACTCCATATTTTATGCATATGAATGAACAAAGTGGTGATGATATTTTGGAATGCGTGAGGTTTGACTTAAAGGGTTAGGGTGCAAGGTGTGGTACTAGACTAAATATATATTCCATAGCATGATTACCAAGCCCTAAGTGAGATAAATTAAGTCTATATTTGATGTTGCACTAGGTTTCTAACTTACTCTAAACCAATCGGTGAAATCCAAAACCGATCGAATCACTGTTAATCCTAACTCACTCGGAGTGCGCTGCTTGCCCAGCTCGCGCCTGGACCGCTAAAACCTGAAGTCCTCAGTGTGATGACTGTCTGAGCTATCTTGGTGGCCACTAGAAGGAGTAGTGGTAGAGGGAGGGTCACAAAGATATGTACCTAGCACCTCTGTAAACACTCTATCCCACTCATCTAAGGCGATCTCTGCGTCTAAGGTCAGCTGGATTAAGATGCAGCAAGGCCGAATCTTTCTAAATACTCCTAAAAGCAGTCGGAGCATCATGTTTTTCTTCTTTGTCACATCCTGGGCCCTTCTTATTTTGATCACAGGTAGTCTGAGGTAGGTCTTGGTAGGTGAACTTTGTCTCATCGAAGTCCAAAAGTGGGCCTCGGGATGAGGTAGATGCGCCAGATGGTGCCTGGCTGGCGGGACGGCCCTATCGGCAATGAGTGGCACGACTTTGTCGAGTCGGGCAGGCGTAGAGAGCAAGAGACGGAGGCATGAAGTCTACATGAGTGCACAAACTGATATCAGTGAGCTCTCGTGCGGGTAGCTGCAAGAAGCTATAATGGCCACGGTGGTCCTAAACCTATAAAGTAGAAGTCCGTTGTACCAAGATAGCGGTGGAGTAAAAATGATGTCGATCAATGAACTTCCTGCATCCTTCAAAGGGGGTGGAGGGGGGTATACCCCATGGCCTTGAGAATAGGCGTGACATGGCACCCTGAATAAATCTCACGACGCCTATGCGTGCTGCTCCTAGCTGCGACAAACTCTGCTGCCTGGAGTGCCCCAAATTCCACTGCGTAAGGCTCTCCCTATTCGTCAGAAGTCTCAATATTGGCTCCGACAGCCTCCCTAAGCATCCACATCTATGAGGTCTTGAGTGTCCCAATCTCGTGCCTATTGAAAACGATGTTGCTAATGAATTTAGCAACCATCTGTAGCACCGATCTCCTGAACTGAGCCAGCTTCCAGGCTCCTGAAATGTATGTGCCGGAGCCAATGATAGTCCAAAAAGCGTTGGGGTCAGGCGCAGCCTCAGCGCTGAAAATGTCGCAAAGCTGGTGGATGGACTTCTTGTGATGATGCTCCCCTATGAAGAAGCTGATCCATCCCTGAGAGGCCACCTCATGTCCAGGCGGATAATGTACCTCCACTGATGCTAGGAAGTCTCACTCTGGCCACACATGCAGATTCCAGGTTTTGGTATAAAAGGAGCCAAATCTAATGATGTCCGACATCTTGTGGACCTCCTCCTTCAGGTCCAACTCGTCTAGGGTCTCGTCATGAAGAAACCTCATCGGATGGAGTGTGCAGCTCTCCATATGCTCTTTGTGTGCAATGTCTACATCGGTCTTCTCTCTCCTATGAGAGGCCATGCTCCTAGGTTGTGGTGCTCTAGCCTGTCATGAGCTCTCTGCTCGTGTCCGTGGAGCCATACATGCAAAGAAAAAACAAGAATTATGAGTTCCTTCTGAGACTTTCAGGAATTTGACAAAAGTTTCCGGAAACAGAAAAGTTTATGGAAAATTTCTGAAAAAATCCCAAAAATAATTCTAAGCAAATATCATAACCTCAGAATCATCAATATAGCTTAGAATTATTTTTTATGCAATTATTTAAATTTTAATCCCAATCATGCCCAAAATTCAAAATAAATTCAAATAAAATGCAATCAAACATCAAACCCAACTTTTTCTTCTTTTAAAATTAATGATAAATCAAGATTACCATTCCAAGCATGTTGCAAGTTCAAAATCCCCAAATAACTATTTAACCCAATACCAAAGATCTCAAATTTCTACTCAAAAACCCAAATTTCCCTAACTGTTTTCTTACAACCTAAGTGACAATTCCCATTCAACATTCAAGCCAAACAAGCAAGAGAGCAAGAATTCCGAGTTTCACTACTAATGTCATGAAAATCGGACCAAAAAGCTTGAAATTGAATGACTTACCTCTACGAATCGGGGTTGACACCTATACGTATTGTTGAATATAAGAATGTTGATTGATTTTCATTAAGCCACAAGGAGGATTTTATAGTTACAGCAAAACGAGAATCGAAGAGGCTAGTCAAAGAAGAGAGAAATACAAATAGAGTATTCAAGAAATAGGGATAATCGAAGAGTTGAGTCAAAGAGTATTAACTCATACTCACATGACCCCTCAAGATGGACGGCGTTTCGTAAGTCCAATCTTGTCTGAAAGAGAAAGAAAGCGAGCACGCGGTAGTGGCTTTGTAAGAGCATCGGTGAGCTGATCGGCAGAGCTTATGTGAGAGACTCGGAGAACCTTCGCTTGAACAAGTTCGCGAACAAAGTGATAATCGAGTGCCAAATGTTTCATTCGAGAGTGGAAGATAGGATTTGCAGATAATTAGGTGGCGCCAATGTTGTCACATTAAAGAGTTGGAGTAGCTAAGATGGGAAGGCGAAGGTCTGTCATGAGAGAAGTAAGCCATTTTAACTCAGAAGCAGCATTAGTAAGAGCACGGTATTCAGCTTCGGTGGAAGACCGAGCAACACCACGTTGCTTCTTAGAAGACCAGGATATAGGTTGTTTACCAAGATAAACAATGTACGCGCCAGTGGAGGAGTAATCATCACTGTTGCTAGCCCAATCTGTGTCGGAATAGGCATGGAGAGTAAGCGGAGTAGAAGAGGAGAAGAAGATACCCTTGTCAGCTGTGCCAACGAGATACCGCAGAACACGCTTCACAGCTTCCCAATGTAGAGTGGTAGGACGATGCATAAATTGTGATAAGCGATTGACAGCGAAGGCAATGTCAGGACGTGTAAGACCCAAATATTGTAAGCTTCCAACAGTGGTGCGATACTCAGTCGGATCAGGAAGTATCTCCCAGACAATAGGGAAAGAGATTGAGAGGAGGACATTGGTGTGGCAATTGGCTTGGCTTGAGTGAGTCATACCTGTCCGTTGAAGCAGATATGTTGTGTACTTGGTCTGTGTTAATAAAAGGCCTGCAGCAGTGCGATGAGCTTCCATGCCGAGAAAGTAGGATAGTTCACCTAGATCTTTAAGGAAGAATTTTGAAGCGAGAAGACTCATGACACGCCCAATTTCAGATGAAGCATTGCATGTGATCACAATGTCATCAACATAAACAAGAATATAAACGAGAGATGTACCCTTGTGAAGAACGAAGAGAGACTCGTCGGCAAGAGACTTGACAAAACCAATGCTGATTAGAAAATCTTTGAGAGCTGTGTACCAAGCCCTGGGAGCTTGCTTAAGGCCGTAAATTGCCTTCTTGAGACGACAAACATGGTTCGGTTTATCTTTGTCAATAAGGCCAGGGGGTTGGAGCATATAAACTTCTTCAGAGAGAGGTCCTTGAAGAAAGGCATTGTTAATGTCAATTTGCTTCAATGGCCAATCTTTTGCGACTGCAGTGCCGAGAACAAGACGAATAGTGGCATGCTTGATGACAGGACTGAAAGTATCCTGGAAATCCACTCCTGGTCGTTGGTGAAATCCTTTGGTGACAAGACGAGCTTTGTACCTATCAACAGAACCATCAGGTAAGCGCTTAATTCGGAAAACCCACTTTGACCCAACAATATTTGTGGCAAGCGATCTATCAACAAGATCAAACGTATCGTTGCGAGTGATGGCATCAAATTCATAACTCATAGCTCGTCTCCACTTTTCATCCTTTAAAGCTTGAGTATGTGAAACAGGTTCATTCTCCTGGAGAAGAGTTGAAAGCCCATATCGAGGATTTGTCTTTTGAATATTATTTTTGGAGCGAGTCACCATTGGATGAGAGCTTGGTGCAGGTTGAGACGGCAACACCGAGCGTTGAGAAGAAGCGGCTGGTGGTGGTGCTGCAGACTCAGGTTCACGGGCAACACTGTCATGGTCTGTAGGTGGAGAGGACGTTTCAGCAGTTTTTGTTCTCGCAGGTGAAGGATCATTATACCCATTTGGAACTAAGTTGAGTGGCCAATGGAAAACATGGGCTAATGAGGCAGAAGAGGAATCAGAAGGCTGAAAATTTATGGAAGAGGAAGAAGATGAAGTCGAGAATAAGGAGAAAGGAAAAACCGATTCATAGAACTCCACATGGCTAGAGACATAAATTCGAGAAGAGGCAACATCGAGGCAGAGAAACGCACTTTGAGTGAGAGAGTAGCCTAAGAATACACATGGTTTTGACTTGGGGCTGAACTTGTTGGTGTCGTACGGTTGTATCCAAGGATAACACAGACAACCAAAGGTGCGTAGCTTGAAGTAATTGGGCTCCGTCTTGAATAAAAGATGAAATGGAGAAGAGTGCGCCAGATTAGGAGTCGTGAGACAATTAATTAAGTAGACGGCTGCGACAAATGAATATGTCCAATAAGTAGTAGGAATCCCAGCATGTGTAAGAAGAGAAAGTCCGGTCTCGACAATGTGGCGGTGTCATCTTTCAGCCATCCCATTATGTTCTGGTGTATGTGGTGGTGTTGTCAGATGCGAGATCCCATGAGTTGCAAGGAAATGTTTGAGAGCGATGAACTCTCCGCCATTATCAAAGTATAGTGTTGTGATTTTTTTCTTGAATCGGTTTTCCACAAGAGCTTTAAATAGAGGAAAAATTTGTGCAACCTGCGACTTTGTTTTGAGAGGATAAAACCAAATAAATTTTGTAAAATGATCAACGAAAACAACATAATATGTATAGCCATCAATAGAAAGAACGGGAGAAGTCCAAACATCTGAGAATATAATATCAAGTGGACTAGAAGATTGAATTGATGAGGTGAAAAAGGGAAGTTTGTGACTTTTATGGCTAGAACAAGAGTTGCAAATTAAAGGAGACGACATTGAAGAAGATAAAGGTAGAGAAAATTGTGTAATCATATGACGAAGAGTTTGAGAGTTGGGGTGTCCCAAACGTGAATGCCAGCCAGAAAAGGAAGTTTTGAAGCATGGAAAAGCAGAGATGTGATGCGAATGTGGAGAAGAAGAAATCGGCCACTCATACACTCCATCATTGGCCTTGCCTTTAAGGAGTGTTGTCCCCGTGTTGAGATCCTTCACCTGAAAAACAGAAGGACAAAGTTGAACCATGACATTATTAGTTTTGCAAAGCTTGTTGACAGATATGAGATTCTTTTTCATTGCAGTAACACATAAAACATCACGAAGATAGAGATTGCTAGAGCTTGAAGGTAATGAGGCAGAACCAGTATGAGAAATTGGGAGGCTAGTGCCATTGCCGATCATCACACTCTCGTTACCCTGATATGGAGAATGCAGAGAAAGATTGTTGAGATCACTCGTGATATGGTGAGAAGCACCACTGTCAAGCAGCCAAGAAGAGAAGTCCGGAGAGCTTGTAGTGACATGATGAGCTTGATTCTGCCAATGAGATGGTGGTAGTGGAGCAAATCCTGGTGGTGGTGTACTAACATATGGTGTCGGAGACGCAGCTAACTTTGATGGTGCAGAGATTGATTGATATTGAGGACAGCGACGGGCACTATGTCCCTGAGTTCCGCAGATTTGGCACTTGCCTAAGTAGGGTCTGGGAGGACGAGAGCCACCACGTGCAGAGAAGCCACTTCGAGAAGAAGAGAAGCCTCCACGGGAAGAAGAAGATCCTTGTGGCTGTTGTTGAAACTGTGTTGCATTAGCGGTGATTGGAACGGATGAGCCATCAATTTCGGTAGCAGTGAGTGTGTTTTCTCGGTTGATTAACTTCTCGTGAAGCTCTTCAAGAGTAATTGGAACATCACGTCCATTGACCATCTCAACAATTGCACGATAGTCATCGCCAAGGCCATCAATGATGATGTCAAGAAGATCCTCGTGATCTAGTGGAGTTCCAAGGAGAGCCAATTGGTCGGATTTGTCAATGATTCCACGCATGTAGTCATTGATAGATTTGTTTTCTTTGGTGTTGCGCTTAAGTTGCTGTTTCAATTGTTTGATATGGCCTCTGGATGGCTTGCCATAGGTTTGAGTAAGAATATTCCACAATCCACGAGAGTTAGTGGATCTGGCGACAACAGGCTGAATTGAGAGAGAGAGAAAGCCAATTAGAGAACTGTAGAGCATCTTGTCTTGTCGTTTCCAGGCAGCAAAATTAGGATTGGGTTGTGTTATCCCTGTTTCGGTGGTGATTGTTTCTGGTGGTGCTTGATCGTCGTCGGCGATGAAGCAGTGGAGATCATGTGCTTCAAGAAGAGCACTTACTTGGAGACGCCAGGTGACGAAGTTTGTTGCTGTGAGCTTCGTGATGTTGGACATGTTGAGAGAGATGAGTGTGCTTTTTGGATCCGAAACATTAAAACTGGAGCAAAGTCAGTTGTTGCTGAAGAAGAAGAAGAAGTCAAAGCGGATTGAGATGCCATTGAAGAGAAAGAAAAAAAAAAAGATTGCAATTTGGATCAGAGATGCTCTGATACCATGTTGAATATAAGAATGTTGATTGATTTTCATTAAGCCACAAGGAGGATTTTATAGTTACAACAAAACGAGAATCGAAGAGGCTAGTCAAAGAAGAGAGAAATACAAATAGAGTATTCAAGAAAGAGGGATAATCGAAGAATTGAGTCAAAGAGTATTAACTCATACTAACATGGATAAGGCTTAAAAACTTTAGTGAAATGCACCCAATTTTTGTCGAATCGAGTAGGATTTGAGAAAGTTATGGTTTTAAAAAAAATTTGAGAGATTTTTGAAATTTTTTGAGAAGAAATCGTGTGGGAAGAAGAAGCAGAAAGGAGTTTAGGGTTTAGGGGTTCGATCGGTTTAATCCTGTCTTGTTTAGATGATTAAGTGAATTAGCTGGCTTAAACAGAACTCGATTTTTACTTGGGTCGTCACCCGATCGGTGCATCACCTAACCGATCGGTCGACGAAACTTCACGAACCGATCGGTGAAACAGTTGCACCGATCGGTTGGCCTCCTTTTAAAATTTGTATCCTATGCACTTAGCACCTAATTCAAGTGTTCTAAGGCCAAAATGTCATAAGACTCAAATAAAATTCAATCAAAGTTTTAAAATGAAGAAAAGAACTAAAACGTGAATAATAAGGGAAAGACTATTGGGTTGTCTCCCATTCAGTGCTTGTTTAAAGTCTCAAGTTTGACTTGCTGCAATTATTTTGGGGAAGAGTAGTTGCTTTCCATGTCATAAGGCAATGGAGCTTGAACACGAAACTCTCATTCGATTCTCAAATGAGGGGTATTTGGAGGAAGGGAGTAGTAATAGACATCTTTGTCAATGTAAGTAATAGACATCTCCTGTTATCCATCGTTTCACGCTCTTTTCTGCCAAACTTCCCATGGAAGCCGTCCTGGATTAGCCCAAGCAGACATTGCGGCAGCTGGCAAACCAGTATGTCGATCAGTATCATCAATCGGCTACAACTGATCGGTTGTTGCGCAGAATTGGTCAGTTGATGAGATTGTCCAGCAAAATATGTCCGTCTAGCCTAACATCCTTTATCCTAGCGTCAGCACAACTCCTCATCATTCTGACCCTCTTTCTTTCGTACCATTTGTCCAACCTGGCCACCTAATTCATTCTTATTAGCTCATCGTTTTCCAGTTAAAACCGTAAATCCTGCATGCACAGACAATTAAATTGACGAGATAGAATCTAAGTTAGTAGCAACTAAAATAAATTTAAAATAAAGATAAAATTAGAAAATAAAATCCAAGACAAAATTCTAACTACAAATCCAAAGGCACTCGATAATCGTCCCCGACAACAGCGCCAAAACTTGTTGTGAGCAAAGTTTTACTCAAATTAGTTATCTTAAGTGTACGATACACCGCTGTAGTACTTAGGGATCGAACCCACATGGACCAAAATAATTACACTATGGACTATTGCAATTACAACTTAGCTATGACAAGTAATAAGATTTTTGTTTGGTTTTCTTTATAAGAAAATAAATAAATAAAAGCAATGGACACGAGGTCAGGCAATCAGGGAATAACCTAAGATATCTAAACATGCATACATGTGAAAAAGCATGAAATTTTCTCTTGGTCATGAGTGTCAACTATCCTACTGTCGTTGCGATAGCGTACTAAGCTAAACAATCATAAACAGAAACTGATGTTCACTACGTAAGATATATTAGTTAGCATTGAGAAAATGATCGATATATTCACAGCGATCTTTACCGAACTGTCATTGCGATAGAGGTACCAATTGCCGTTGCGCAGATCTACCTAAGCACAATACCTAGACTGCCGACTCAGATACGCATTACTAACAACCTAGGCGAAGAACCCAATAATTTATTCTCTTACTAAGCGTGCATATTCATTATTAACTAGAACATCTTATTAGAAACCCTAAACGCCTAACAGAGAATTACTCAAGCATATTTGTAGAAAATAAGCAAGACAAAGATGAAAACATAATTGTATTGCAAAGTAAACTACAAAAGCTATAAATAAAACTATAAGTACTTACAATGATCTCTTGAAGTGTTTCTTTATTCAGATCTGGATGATTTGAGAACGGGGTCGAGGCCCTCTATTTATAGTTCTAAACATCCTAGGTTAAAGAAGAAAATATCCTATTTGAGATGCCATCCAATGCTGCAGAGTGCAACCGATCGGTTCTGGAGCTCTTCTCAACCGATCTATGCAAACTAGGACCGATCGGTTGGTGCTTTCGGGAATCTTCTTCTTCTAGAATGTTTAAAGCCCATTTGAAGCCCACTTCTCTTTATTTTGTTGATCAAGTCCATTATCCTGCAAAACACTGAAATCACCATCAAACTATCTTGTTCTAGATGAACGATACAAGATTCATTATTAAAAAGACTCTAAAAACTAGTAAAATTGGGGTTAATAAAATAGTGTAAGAGGATACAAAAATCTAGTTAGCCATGATGGCGGTAATAAAAATGTCGTATACAAAGATTGGAAGGAAGAAGTTTTCCGAGACAATATGTCCACCGCCGAGTTTCGCTCTCGATTGACATGTCCTACTGAACATAGAGGACGCTTTGACATTCAATAACGAATATCATAGAGAAGAATACTGATTTGAAGATTATTTCCTCCTTTATTGATTATTTCCTCCTTTATTGATTAGATTACATTCAATATGAAGATCTACAAGCCTTACATCTTTGGAATGAACAACAACATAAACATAATATTTTCCAAATAACAACCAGCCCACCACTTAAACCTCCAGGGGAGACAAGAAAAATATCAGAGAAACCCAAACTCACACCTAAATCTCGCATGTAATCATCTTTTTGCTTAGTCTCCACTAAAAACAACACGTACAGGAGATACATCTATTGTATCTCCTCTAGGTGTCGAACTGTCAAGGGTTGTCCTATACCTTGACAATTCCATAAGCCTATTCTAATGGAACCGATGGTGGTTTTGGTCCCAAACAACATCACTTGAACCACTTCATATGTCATCACGGCTAGAAGAGTAGGTAGGAGCAGATGCAAGTTTCCTCTTTCGAGAACAAGAAGTCTCCTCTGTTTCTTGTCGACCATCTGTTTTCCGTTTACGGAGGTCCCTACGCCAAGACTCCATTAGTCCCAAAGCTTCACCTGTAGAAACAGCAAAGCAAGAAAAGGGTTATGAAAGACATCATCCTCATATGTTCCCCAGCCCTCACCATAACCATCATTGCCCTATCATTTTGATAAGCTTTATGTGTGTTCTGCTCCGGGTCAAGGACTGCCATCGTAGACTGCATCAGGGACATGATCCGCTTGAGAGACTTCGACATCATCTACCGAATCGAGAAATGGTTTACCATGCTCATCAATCTCTTGAATATGCACGCGTGAATTCCCATGACCCAGAGCAATATTATCATCTCCATGATCAGAATAATCAGTCTTAGCATCATCAAAGTTGTCAGGTCCAACATTTGTATCAAACAGTTTTCTGAATCGTGTGTCATCATCCCACACACATCACAAAACCTGCGAAGCCTTTCATCAAATAAACAGAGGACCGTGTTCTCGCCATGAGAGAATTGGTAGTTTCTCTGAAACCGGAGAGACTTGTCAATATTCCAATTGATACAAACTCTCACGAACTGAACTCTTGTAACCGTAGTTTCATCAACATCAATCGCCATTATGTCTCCCAACGAACGTGTAATGCTATAGATCACCTCGAGATTCATATACTAAAGCGGAATTCCTCAGATTTAAATCCAGAACGGGATGAAATTCAAACTGAGAGAATCCATATCCGGAGTCTAGTTCTGCAACACTAGCATTTGCTCTGCAAAAGACCAAGGACCACGACGGAGGACTATTTCCTGAGACTCCTCCAATGAGAATATGAACTGGAGTCGTTTCTAGTCGACAATCCTTCCTCGAACCAAACCCACCAGGCCCCAGGAACGGGGGTGAGAGGTTATCACTTGTCTGAGATTCTGTTTCCTCGGCATTAAAGGACGCCCAAGAAGATAGAACAGATTGTCATCAATCGTTTGTTGGACCACAACCGGAAGCAGATCAAAGGGGGATTAATCAATGCCCAAACTGATGTTCTAGAGTGCGCGACGAACCGTATCAGCAATAGAAGAAGTGAAGATTGAGAATCGATCGTATAGAGAAGATTATGGATGCGACTGAAAGTGTTGTGAAAAAATCTCTCAAATCGAAAATATTATAAGTAGACTTGATTCCACAATATTGTCATTGATACATCATGCTAAGCAAAACTAAGGGGGTGTATTGAACTTAACATTCTAGGACATTTTGTAAGATTTTAATATTTTAGAATTTTGAAAGATTTGAATGAGTATTTATGGGATTTGATTATTTGTTAGAGTTTTTAAGAGATTATATTTTAAAATGATTTGGGATTGATGAAATTTTATTATTAAGTTCGGGTGATTTTAGTATACTTTTAAAACAAGAAAAGGAAACAACAGTTGTCTCCTCAAGCCTCGTCTTCGGTCTTTCAAACAGTACCCAAATCAAACATTACCCAAATCAAACAGTGCCCAAATCGATCTAACTTAGGTCGATTATTATGTATTGGCTGAAGATTTAGGATGGTGTTAGAATCAAAGAAACCGCTTAAGGATGGTGAGTGAAGGAGCAACAAGAATGGAACTTAACAAATGCTTCAGAAGATGAAGATGGGATTGTGTTTTGGGTTTTGAATAAAGGTTGAACCTTTTTGGCTATCTTCATCTATCGGATAAGATCATATTGATGGATGATAGATTGATAAGATCATGACGCCTGGTGATTGAAAGAGTCAAACTTTTTTTTATTTGATCAGATTTTGTTATGAGGACTTCTTTTGGATGTTGGTTTCAGTTTGATGATTGGTTCCAATTTGTATCATATATATGCCTAGAAACTAGGAGGAGGATTTTGATTTTTGTGTGTACTTGTTGTTTGTTATTCAGGTGCAAGAAGGATATGAATAGTTTGGTTCTTTCTCTTGCTCCCAAATTCGTCAAGCTTCAGACTTTAGTACTGCGACAGGACAAACCGCAGCTCGAGGACAATGCGGTGGAAATTAGATTCAAGGACAAATAGTTTTAAATGAAAAAGAATGTAATCAAAGGAAACAAAGCGTTACTCAATAAGAAATTACTCAATAAGAAGAATGTAAACAAACTAAAGATAAAGCATAGTAATAGTATTGCATCATGACCCCATATTCATAGCATTTGTCCACATGTTTGCTGCTATGGCTGCTCTCCAGTTATTAGCAAACACTCTTTGTTGTTCTTGAGTACCGTTAAGATGTTTTTCCTCATTAATTTCATCATCATCTATTTCGTTGATGTCAATTTCTTCGACATCTTCTTCGGGAGGAAACAAGTCTGAACGACATTCTCTACGAAGATAATTATGTAAAACAACTCAAGCAAG
Organism: Crucihimalaya himalaica; assembly: GCA_004349715.1. Classification (NCBI taxonomy): domain Eukaryota; kingdom Viridiplantae; phylum Streptophyta; class Magnoliopsida; order Brassicales; family Brassicaceae; genus Crucihimalaya; species Crucihimalaya himalaica. Next base: position 323,070 of record SMJT01000136.1, read on the forward strand.
TACTAACTCTGCTTGCGTCTTATATGGTAAAGGTGGTGCAGATTTGAAGATAAGAAATCTTGACTTGAAGATGCCGAAAATTCTCTCTATTACATTTCGCAAGCTAGAATGACGATGGTTGAACAACTCATTTGGGTTTACAGGATCTTTTCCTTGTCCTCTAAAGTCTTGAAGATGATAGCGAGTACTTCGGAATGGAGCTAAAAAATTACGACGATTGGCGAATCCACAATCAACTAAATAATATTTTCCTATATACAATAAGTGATATAAGTTACAAATCAATAACATAATATATGATATCATAATATATCATAATTAGTGTTATCATAATATAACTTACGTACCTTCAGGAACTATTAATCTGTTTGAGTTTCTTGTTAAAGCATCTTGTAATACCTTTGCGTCTTGAGCTGAACCTTCCCATCCGCTAAGAACATATGTAAATTCTAAATCAAAATTACATGCAGCTAAAACATTTTGCGATACTTGTCCTTTTCGATTACGATAGCTAGCCGAGTCTTGTCCTGATATCATTGCAAGGATATGAGTTCCATCAAGAGCCCCCACACAGTCCTAAGAAAAATAGAAACAAAATATTAGCTATATAGCAAAAAACTTGAAAACAAAGACACGAAAATAATCTTATACCTTAAAATAAGGATAAAACCGTGTTTTATCTTTTATGTGTGTAGGCACTGCAAGTCCGGGTTTAGCCATATAACTTGGAGAAAGTGTTATTAACACCTTAAGAATTGTGTTAAAACTCGTACTTATTGAGAATCTTGATCTCTTGAATCTATCTTGAGCTTGAATGTACCTCGAATTTTGACCAACGATGAACAAAAATGTGGCAAGCATTTCTTCAACTGAAACATATCTTGTGTCTTTTGAACCCATCTTCAATCTAAAAATATTGCATAGTTTCAGAAATGCTTCAGGATACATACAATATAAATGTCGAAAATGTTCACGATCTTCAACCAATGCATTTTGTATGTATTCATGCCCAAGTCTTGTAGTTGGTTTTCTAATCTCACGTGGTATCTGCGGTATGAAATATCGAATCTTGTGTTATACCAATACTCAGCTAAGGGTATCCATTTACTACAGAGGTAAGGCTTGTCACTACGTATGCATCTTAAGTATATAAGTCTCCAAATATCTATTAAACACATCAGTTTGTTCATCCCTCTATGAAATGTCCTCAAACTAGATGATAATTGAGAAAAAACCCTCGCAAAGTGAATAATTCTCTCCAAAATTCACTGAGAAACACAGCATCTCTGTCACTAACAATAGAATTAGGTAGACCATGCAGCTTGAAGTTGTGATCTAGATAAGCTAAGGCCACAATAATTGATGTAAAAGGATGAGTCAAAGCAAGGAAGTGAGCAGCCTTTGTTAACATGTTAACGACAACCGAAATAACTGTTTTACCAGAGGATGGTCGAAGGCCATAAATGAAGTCCATTGAAATGTCTAACCAAACCGTATAAGGAATAGGTAGCGGCTGTAACAACCCCGGAAAATCTGATGTGTCATATTTGCATTGCTGGCAAACAGAACAACCTTTAATATAGGCTTGGATTTCTTTAGTCATACCCTTCCAGTAAAATAGGTTTTTAACTCGTTGGTGTGTAGCATCTTGGCCAAAATGTCCTCCCACACCTGAACATTGAAGCCATTCCAAGATGGAATCTCTGAGAGACATCACAACATGTATTACTAGTTTACTCATCCTTCTAAGAAGACCTTTATACCACACAAAATCATTTTTAGCATCAAGTTTAGTTTGTAATTCTGCAATCAAATCTTTTACTAATAAAACTTCTTCATAGCTTGCCTTGATACACTGTAGTAAGTCACATTCCAAAACTGACAATGCCATGTGAAGGATTTCCGAACCTTCCACACGTCATAGTGCATCTACAACTAAATTTTATTTTCCTTCTTTGTACTTTATCTCGTAATTGATATGCTCAGATATAATACCCTAAAAGTACTAAAGCAGTAGCTGCAGTATATTAGAGGTCGAACCACAAAGACTCAAGATATCACTCAATAGATTTCAGAATATGAATTTAGCTAAGCAAAATCAATGTAGTTAAAAATAGCAAACGATTAAAAACGGTTTGTAAGATCAATGGAGGAAAGCGCAAAATTCGCCGGTAAATCAAACAGATTGTCAGGGATATGTTCAGCGCCGCTCTTGAACTTGAAACACGAATATAAAACAACCCAACTTCCGCTGCGAAGATTATCTAAAACCCAGAATTCCAAATTTCTTTGCAAATCCTATGAATTCAAACAAGCATTAATGATCAGGTTCAATTGTTCACAAAATCCTAAACCAAATTTCTTTGCGAATAGATCTTTTGCTCACCCAACACTAGTTCAAGAAATCAATCACACTTTCGTGCCAATTAATCAACCTAATATCAGATTCTAGGTCGCAAAGCTAGAATAAGCAATAATCACAAGTCTAGATGAAGAACTCTATGGATTTTCCCTAACAATTCAATTCAGTCTAACAATTCATCAAATATCTTTGAATAACCCTAAACTTAACAAGGAATCTACTCAGACATGGTGAATGAAACAAACATCATGAATAAAATAGATTGCATTAAAGAAATAGAGTAAAGAGTACAAAGAGGGTTCCAAATCTTCTCCCAAAACCCTGCTACCAAAAATATCTATCTCCGGGTATCCCCCTTTCTAAAGTGGCTGATAAAACCTAATTATATCCTAAAACACGTTTTGGGCTTAATTGTAAATAATAAAGTCTTCTGGGCCAAAGAGCAGATTCTTCAAACTCGTAGAAAATCGTGTTCTCTTCCTTGGATGTCGGTATCGACCGATACCATAAGTGGTATCAATCGATAGAGAAGCAGTGAGTCACGTTCCTTCCAAGTGTCAGTATCAATCGACACTAGGTGGTGTCGGTCGATATACAGGCTTCATATCGGCTCACGAACTGCTTGATCCATGTTCAGCTCCAAAATGCTCCAGAAAGCTTCAATAAGTCCAATTTAACTCCTAAGTACCTGAATCCTGAAAAGACTCCAAAAAGACTAGAAGGACTCAATAAAAAGGACTTATATCATTGTTAAAAGCGGGTAAAAACCATGATATATCAGTAATCAAACTCCAAAAGCTTAGGAAGCCACTGTTGTTGGATTGAAGTGTTCAGCATCTGCTCAAACAAATACTTTAAACTCCTATGGTCAGTTTTAATCACAAAATACCCCCAAAATCAGACAACGCCTCCACTTTTGTACCGTAAACACAACTGCTCACTGCTCCTTCTCATAAATTGAAAGGTGGAGTTGATTACCAAGCAAATTTATGTTGATATAAGTAATAGGGTGCCCATTTTGCATAAGAACGAATCTTAGCCGAATATGTAGACACCCCCCCCCCTTTTTCCATAAAGTGTCCCAAGTATTTAACCTAGGTAGTGACAAAAGCACACTTACTACATTTAACAAATAACTCATGCTCCCTCATAACATCCAATGCACACTTCAGATGTTGTAAGTGAGCTTCACTTCATTCATCAACCCCTAAAAAGTAGCTGAAGCATTTGTCAATCCAAAAGGCATGACTCTGTATTCAAAATGGCCACTGTGAGTTTTGAAAGAAGTCTTGTGAATATCAGCAGGATGCATCCTTACTTGGTGATAACCTGCCATTATGTCAATCTTGGAATAGACTTGAAAACCTCCAAAATTCATCCATTAGATCTTCTATCAGGGGAATAGGGAAACAATCTATAACAGTTAACATGTTCAAGCCTCTGTAGTCCACACATAAGCGCCACATACCATCTTTCTTTTTTACCAACACCACAGAAAAGAAGCAAAAGTATTAGAGTTGGGGTGAACAATACCTCCATCCAACATTTCATGTACCATCTTATCTTTTTCATTCTTTTGTTGTATTGCATATGTGTAAGGTCTCAAGTTTACTAGATTAGTGTTACGTGTATGTTTTACTCCAAATAAATAGCACAAGTGTACAGTAAACCGTTATAGTTCTTAGGGATCGAATCCACATGAACCAAAACGATTACACTATGGACTATGATAATCAAAACTTGGCTAGGGTAAATAAATAGGATTTTATATGTTTTCTAACAACCTAATAAGATAAGTATGATTCAAACACAGATAAGTTAGGCACAGAGAATCCTAAGGAAATCTAAACATGCAGTATACATGCATATGAGAAGGCATTACAAACCATCCTAGAACTCAGTCATAAATATTAGCTATCCTAATCCCTTAGTGATAACTACTATGCTAACAATCCTAACAGAAACTCCCGTTTACTATCACAATTAAATCAAGCATTATGTTTAGGATTGATAGGTTCACAAAGCTCCCTAGCGACTCTCGTTGTCTAGGAATACCTTGCTCCCCTAGGCTACAATCAAACGTTCACTTGCAACTCCCGTTGTCGAGAAACATCTAAAGGTGTATCCTGATTTTTAGCCTATCCAAGATAAGCATTAAAATCAACCTAGGCGAAGAATCAAAGGATCAATCTCAATATGACATGCATAAAAACCTATCTAAAGTATCCTAACTGAAACCCTAAAACCTAACAGAGAATTATTTAAGCATAGTATAGATATAGCAACAGGAGAATGAAGAACTCATTAACATGTTGCTAATCTACAACAAAAACTATAAGCAAAACTCTAAGAGAAACATATTATTAAAACTTAGAGAAAAGTATTTACATAGAGTTTATTGCTCTTGGCTTGGTGATTTACAACTGAGGGTTGAGCCCCCTTTATAAAGTGTTTAGGGAGTAGAAAAAAAATATAAAACTTCCAAAAGCGAGAAAATGGAAACTTGAAAAATCTACGCCAACCGATCAATGCAGGCGCATGACCGATCGGTCCTTGAGGCTTTTCCAACCGATCGGTTATTGTCGTAACCGATCAGTACGTGGCTTCGAGCTCTTATTCCTTTTGGTCTATCTTGAAGCCCGTTTGATCTTCTAGAAGCATGTTTGTTCCTCTGGAAGCCCACTTAATCTTCTGGTAAAGGAAGCATTTGGGGATATAAAACATGCTAGGGTCTTGGTAAAGGAAGCATTTGGGGTGGCTCAAGTGTTTATGGCATTATCCTAAAAATCTAGGATGCAAATCATTATGCATAATCACAGTGAGACACGGACCAATTGATGCATATATAGCCTTCCTTTCACTAAGACTATCTCATTTTCCTTAAAACCTGACGCTAAGAAATTCTTTTGATGCTTTTACAATAAAAAACTGACTTTTTCTGGTTCCTACTTCCCTTTTTCTTCTTTTTTTTTTTTTTTTTAAGGGAACGGTGGAACCGTATACTCCATAATTTAAGCACATGAATGCACATATGGCGATGATCAGAAGAATGCATGGGGTTTGAACAGAAAAGGGTTTTTAGGGTATAAGGTATAATATGATCCTAATTATTCGGATGTCAAAGAGAGTGGTAAAAACAAGGCAGCTCCGAATATCTATCATTTGCATGATTACCAAGCCCCTAAGTGAGATATACTAAATGCATGTTCAATGTTTACTAGATAAAGCTACGCTCAATCGTTCAAGTTTCAAAGGGATAGGGACTTTCCTGGATATTGTGTCTGGTCATGGTTGTTCCAAACTTTTGCTCTGCTTTTGACGTAATCCTGAATAAGTCGTTGGACAGTCATCTCTAAGTAAGTTCCTACAAAAACTTATTGTCTCCTAAAATTACTAAAAAATGACTCAATTAAAAATGAAAATTTTCACCAAATATATCAGATAAATGGTACATCCGTCTCCCCAGAGTTGAATTACACCGTCTCGGTGTAAAATAGAATGAAGGAAGCCCGGTAAAAATTTTCAAGAAAAATATCCTAAAAAAAAAAATACATAGGATAAGGGTTTTTCAGATGAAACACAAACCGATTGGTGCAACAACTACAATCGATCGGTTACTAACCTATCCAGTATCGATCGGTCAAACCCATAAACCAATCAGTTGGCTAATCCGAGGCTCCATCGTCAGAGCCGTCCTGGCCTGGCCTGTTTGATGTCTGGTGCGCGCCGGTCTGGTGTCTGACTGCTATTGATCGCTACAAGAGCTTGATCATATCCTCTATTGCTTCTTGGTCTTTCTCTTTGAACTTCAGAGTGAGGATTACTTTAACTTTAGAGAAAGGCCTTGATGTCTCTTTACACCGTACCGTATACTCAATGGTGTCGCCAACACATTTATGTAGTACCAAGATGACACGAGAGTCTCCAATCACCCTCTCAATCATTGCCTTGTCTCTTATTTTGATCCTCTTGGATGTTATTACAGAAGAATGAGTATCTCCATGCATGACTTCTTTGATCTCAATCTTATCACCAATATCTTCTTTTGTTATGGCACCCAAGTTCTTCTCATCGTCCATAGTGAGACATGAGGCATGTTTAACGTCTTCACGGCTAGGGATTGCATTGTAAAATACCTTTGCTCTTCTTCTCAACATGAAAATTGGTAGGAATCCAGCAATGTCCAACACGAACATCTAGGTTTCGAATAAAGCCTTGTGGAGATGTGATGGACACATTCGCGAAAGTGAGAGAACAAGGAGGGTCTTGGATGGTAGCACAAACTTTCTAGTATCTTCAAGTTTGGGGAGTCTTGTCAGGACCATATTCTTTTTCTTCAACTTCTTCTTAAGCTCATTCAAGCCTTTTTCACCCATCATAACACATATGAAGACCTCCTTGATATCAGCTAGATTCTCTGTAGCCTCTTCAAAAGTCATCCCTTCTTAGGATGCTCTTGAATACTCTAGATTTTCTGAACATCTTTTGAATCACCTCTTGAAGTCTTGGATTCAAGCAAGAACATTTTTTCTAGGATGTAAGGCTCCAACTAATCGGTGATAGGATAAAACCGATCGGTTATTGCACTCCCTGTAAACTGATCGGGGCTAAGGTTGCACCGATCGGTTGATGATTCTGAAACCACTTCTGATTCGAATTCAACAGCATTCACCTGCTCCCTAGGATGCCCCTCTTGCTTCCTTGGAGGCACCTTAGCAGTGGAAGCGACTTGGGCGATTTAAGTCTCCAAAACCCGTACATATGTGCTTACGGCTTCAATCTTCCCATTAAAAGAAGTCTACATCCCATCCATCTTGCCATTGATGATCTCAGCACCTTGCTTATGACTCTTCATAAGATGAAGCATCATCCTCTCGAGTTTGCTCTCAAGGTTTTTGTTGAGTAGATTCGTGAAATCCGCTTTTACCGTTGTTGAGTTGGGGCCTTGGTATAAAAATGTACCCTCCAAAACCAGCTTGTCTCCCCACATAGTAGACATTATCTTCAATATCAGCGCCTTGTTCACCAATTATATCAACGAAAGTTCGATGCGAGAGTCTCGTCTTTGAGGAACAAAAGAATGGATGGCTTTTTTACCAGCATAGAACATATTAGGAGCATTGTACTCCCAAAATAGCCCGACCAGGCTCAACAACAACACGCAAACTGATCAGTTTATTGTGGAAACCGATCATTTGCACAAGTTCTCCATAAGTGATTGGTGGTTGACTTGCACCGATCGGTTCTCTAGCAGCTCCCATATTGATCGGTGGATGGATATTCTCAGCAACATTTTTTCCAATCCAGCTCTTTCAAAAGCACCATCAATGTCAGCTACGCATTCCATCAGTCTAATCATTGGGTGTTGTCCACTCAAACGTTCCACTCTTGCTAATTTGTTGTTGACCGGTGATAGCAAGGTCTCAGAACTGTGGCTCGGACTTTGCATAAACTTCATGCTTACTGGAGATGGTGTTAGCAACCACTCTTAGCACAAGGCTTCTAATCTGAGTCTGCTTTGAGGTCCCAGAGACGTAATTTCCTGAACTGATGGTGCTGCGGAACTTGTCAGGGTTAGAGACAACGCCAGCACGTGTCTCCATGCGCCTCGAGAACTCGAAGATATCGCAAAGTTAGTGGATGGATAGCTTCAGATGATGTCCTCCAATAAAGAAGCTAATTCATCCCCTGTAGGCCACCTTGAGATTTGTAAGGTAGTGTACCTCTTTTGAAACCAGAAAATCTCGTACTGGCTTCGCATATAGAATCCTAGTATTTTGTACCAAATCTTATAATCTTCAGCATCATGTGGACCTCCTCCTTAAGGCCTAACTCCTATAAGATCCCGTTCTAAAGGAATCTCATAGGATGGAGTGTTCAGCTCTCCATCCATTTTCTGCAGGCGATGTCAAAATTACTCATCTCTTTGATGAACATCCATACTCTCTGGGCATGATGTCCTACCTTGTCGCGAGCTCTCCCCTCTAGTTTCCGGTAAATTATCGAACTCCTAAAACTTTCTAAATTAATTAAAATCAATTAAAATGAAAATTTCTGAATTAAGACAAATTAATACCCTAAATTCAAAATAAATCCAAATTAATTGAAATCAATCACCAAACTTACCAAATTCTTCCTCTAAAATCATGAATAATTCAAGATCAATCATCCTAATCATCATGCAAGCTCAGAAATACGAATCCCACCACACACCATATATCACAAATTCTAAAATTTCACTTAAAAATCCAAAACTATCAAATTCTAACCACCAAATCGATTCTCTAGCAACCTAAGCATCATTCCTCAACATCACGACCAACAAGCAAGTGAATCAAAAGGAAACGGCTTGAAATCGAAAGAGATATGAGATTTTGAAAATTTTGAGTTTTTGAGACAAAAATTGGTGGTGGGATCAAGAGGAAGAAGGAGGGTGAGTTTGTAGGGCATCAAATTTGTTTAGTCTGTTCTAATTCAAGTGAATTGACCAGATTAAACCGATTTTAGAAAACTTACCTAACGTCAACCGATCGGTGCTGGTGTGTAACGATCGGTTGACGCCAACCGGTCGGTGCTTGTGTGTAAACATCTGGAGTCACATGTTTTTGGCCTTAGATGGGTTCTTAATCAGGTGGTAAACGCAGAAGATGCGAATTCAAGGAAAGCTAACTAATCGTTTACACACCATGACTGATCGCTTGGCTTTCTTTGAATTCGCATCTTTTGCGTTTAGCACCTCATTCAGAAGCAATCTAAGGCCAAAACCATGTGACTCCAGATGTCACAATGTTTTTTTTTTTTTATGAAAACAAAAAAAAAGAAAAGAGATGTTAGTGTTAGAAACAAGTATATTCACAAATAAACCAAGAAAATAAAACCCTAGGCGAAATTTTAATTACGAATTCAAAAGCACTCGTGTTTGGTCCCGGGCAACGGCGCCAAAAACTTTTGTGTGTAAGTTTTACCCCAAATAAATACTGCAAGTATACAGTACACCGATGTAGTACTTAGGGTTCAAATCCATAGGGACCAAAATGATTACACTATGGACTATGATAATAAAAACTTGGCTAGGATAAATAAATAGGATTTTGTATGTTTTCTAACAACCTAATAAGATAAGTATGATCCAAGCACAGCTAAGTTAAGCACAGAGAATCCTAAGAAAATTAATACAACCAATATACATGCATATGAGAAGGCATTACAAACCATCCTAGAACTCAGTCATAAATATCAGCTATTCGAATCCCTTAGTGATAACTACTATGCTAACAATCCTAACAGAAACTCTCGTTTACTATCACAATTAAATCAAGCAATATGTTTAAGATTGATAGGTTCACAAAACTCCCTAGCGACTCCCATTTTCTAGGAATACCTTGCTCCTCTAGGCTACAATCAAACGTTCACTTGCAACTTCTGTTGTCGAGAAACATCTAAAGGTGTATCCTTATGTTTATCCTATCCAAGAGAAGCATTAAAATCAACTTAGGCGAGGAATCAAATGATCAATCTCAATATGACATGCATAAGAACCTATCTAAAGTATCCTAACTGAAACCCTAAAACTAACAGAGAATTATTTAGCATTGTAGAGATATAGCAACACGAGAATGAAGAACTCATTAACATGTTGCTAATCTACTATAAAAACTATAAACAAAACTCTAAAAGAAACATATTATTAAAACTTAGAGAAAAGTATTTACATAGAGTTTATTGCTTTTGGCTTGGATGATTTACAGAGAGTTTATTGCCCTTTATATAGTGTTTAGGGAGTAGAGAAAAATCTAAAACTTCCAAAAGCGAGAAAATGGAAACTTTACAAATCTACGCCAACCGATCGGTGCAGGGGTGTGATCGATCGGTCCTTGAGGCTTTTCCAACCGATCAGTTATGGTCTTAACCGATCGGTACGCGGCTCCAAACTTTTCTTCCTTTTGGTCCATCTTGAAGTCCGTTTGCTCTTCTAGAAGCCCGTTTGTTCCTCTAGATGTCCACTTAATCTTCTGAAAGCCCATTTTAGCTCTAAATTAATTTATTTTGTCTTCAAGCCCATTTCCCAATAAAATACAAAAAAGATTCAAGACTATATTTTTTCCTAGTTAAAAACGCAAGTATAGTTACAAAAGGACCTAAATAAATCAGTAAAAATATGGATTAACAATTAGCACCTTCAATAAGTGGAATCCTACGATTATGATGTTCTCTGAATGGTGGCAATCTTTTTGGCTCCTCAAATACATCTTGATACTCTAAAAGCAAACTGTGCACAGAAGTGTGTTGTACCGATGACGCTTGTTCAATTATCACAGAAAACAGAATGAGATCTCCTTCTTGTTCCTCTGAAATTACACGCAACATAGACAACTAAACTGCTTCCTCCTGCATTTTATCAAATTTTTCTGCCATGATTGCTCGAACAGATTCATGGTGAATACCATGAATTACTACTCTTCTCTGATCAAACTAGAATTTCATGATCAACTGTTTAAAGTCCTAAGTAATAGGTCCTAGTGACTACAACCACTGAAGTCCAAGGACAGCATCACAGCCATTTAAGTAAATCACCATAAAATCAACAACAAAACATGTTCCATGAAAATCCCACTCCAATTTCTCAATCTTATCTTGAACCTTCAACTTGTTGCCATCAGCCATTCTAACCTTAGCATTTCTCTTGGTAACAACACACACCCTAGCTTATCTGCCACTTGAGGATCCAAGAAGTTTTGTGTGGATCATGAATCTTTCAAAACAAACAAGGATCTTTTCTTGTGTACTCCCTTCAATTCATGGTATTATATGTTGAGATACCAGAAATCGCATTGTATGAAATTTGAGCAACATCCCCTTCTTGCTTCTGGTTCTCCTTATCTTCTTCTTCATCAACCATACCATCTCCTTCATCCACGTCCAACACAAATAGTTGCGACTTCTTATGTGTATTACAATGTTCTGGTGTATAAGGCTCATCACAAAAGTAGCATAAGCCTTTTGCACGCCTTTCACTCATTTCTTCCGTGGATAGAAACCTTCTCGGTTGGGTGTTGAATGCTATGAGACTGCTTGGGGAGAGAAGAATCAGAAGATGATGCTGAGGATTCTACCCTCATCTTTTCATTTGTATTTCAATATTTTTCTTGTGTTATCGAGAGATTTGAGAGGAGAAGTAATACATTGAGTAATTTTCTCTAGGATAAGCTAACATTACCAAGGAGTTTGTGTATTAAAAGCATTATCTCTTATATCAAAGGTTTGGTCGGCAAAAGAATTGTCGGCAATGTTTGATGATGTGTATGAACTATAAAATATTTTGTATTGTGAACTACGAATGGCTTGATCTCTTTCGCAAAGTACGTATGTAGCCTTTCACAAGACACATATATAAGATAAAATTAAAATCATAGTTTGTCTTGGGAACGACCTAAATTATCCTTAAAATCTTTGAGCTAAAATTTTTTCGAAAGCCATATTCAAAAATGTTCCTATGTTTACTACTGTAATTTCTCCACATTCTATTAAGAGATGGCTCACCGTTAGATGGAGAACCGTATGGGTGAACTGTAGGAATTGAAACAGTGGCTTCAATGGTATAAGGGTTGATGAAGTGGGTACAGTTCAAGCCGTTATATGTCCACTTCTGTTACTCCAAAAGGTATTTGCTCCACGGCCTTGATGTTCTATGGTGATTGTTCAAAGATTTGTTCCAAAAAAAGGCAGGTTCTGATCATTTAGTAGGACTAAAATTATATTGGTCTTTGATTGCTCGAGTAATTAATCTGAAATACTTAAACTGCAAGGGCACGGTGAAGTGCGCAGTAGTATGTTCGGGTCGATCCACAAGGACCAATGGTACTCTACAGACTTGCGAGATTCGTAAATACCTAAAGCATAGAAGTTTTGTTTTGGTTTTCAGAGTTGTAAATAAAAAATGCAAAAATAAAACGATGTAAGTTATTTGATAAAGGCATTGGGTCATAGGGTAATTAAGAGAAGCAATTATCAATGAGATAAAAGCAGCAGAAACTCAACAAGTAGAACCGTTCTCAAACATGAACACTAAAATAGACTAATTCTCTTTCAAGACATTAATCTCTAAACTTGACTAATCAAATTTATAAACTGTCGTTTGAGATCTCCTAGTCAAATTATCATTATAAATTGGATTCACAATGTTTACAATACTTCGTAACTTCAACTTTCGTTGGCTAAGAGCATTTTGCTCAATTCACATCAATTCAGGCATTCTATCAAAAACTTTCACGTATAGAAAAACCTAAGATCTAAAACAAGGTGATCAATCCAATTTTACCATTAAGAATATGTAAATTGAAGAATCTAAGAATATGTAAAAGCAATTAAATCATCAAATCATGGAATCCCCTACTTAGAACCCTAAAACCCAATTAAAGAATTACTGACACATGGCAAAAGAAACAACACAACCCAATGGAGAAATAATAGAATTGCAATACATTAAAGAATTACTCACACACAAAAGAAACAACACATCCTTCCTTCCGGCCTCCAATCTCGTGGATCTACGGTCGGTCAGCTTGCGATCGATCCTCTCTTATTTTATACTTCAAATCGCGGCAAATAATCGTGATAACATCCACATATCTGAAAAGATTACCACGCACGGAATATAATAAATATATGAGGCATGACAACCAAATTTGCTAAAGGAGAATAAATCCAATACCTTATCAAGGAACGATGCAGCGTCATGATAGGCTGGAGTATGGGAAAGATCACCCAGCTAAAATCAGCGATCCCTGAAGAAGAAAAATCATCGCTGGCAACAACCAAAGGATACCGCTCTACTGCGACAGCAAAAGAACCCCCTCGCACACCGATCACAATAATCCTTGAGGCACCATGGCATGCGAGAAATCTCGTCCAGATCGTGCACTAACCATTCTCGAGAATGAGATTCATTCTGCTGATTCACCTCTTCTACCACCGCGGATACACCAGCAGAAATTGATGTTGTCGTCTCAGAGTTTCATAACGACCGTGAACCGCCCCCAGAAATCGATGTATCTCGCGAGCATCGTTTTCATCGAGACAACAAACAAAGCTCCATGACACTTGAAGACCGGGATAAAGATCCTTACCACGAGAAGTTAACTGAGATCGACACAACCCAGGCGACAGCGAGCTGGATACCCAAATAGGAATATCAAATCCCGAATTTGTCATGATTATAAGAAGATCAAATCCAGAATTTGTCATGATTAGGGAATCAAGAACTGGAGGTAAAGAAGAAAGAGAGATCAATATTAAACAAAAGATCGGCGTTCACAAATATAAGAATTGAAGGTCCTAAGCTGAGTTAAATAGCAAGAATCCTTCCTTTTATGGTTTAGTTCAGCTTTTCCTTTCCCTTTTAGGAAAATCAGGAACAAAATTTGAATAACGCTTCAGCCGGCAAAATGAAATTTGAATAACGCTTCAGCCATCATAGAGCCCAGCGGGCCTCAGACCTAGCTTGAAACACGAAGAAAGCCAAGCAAGTCATGGCTTTAGGGAATCCAACTCCACAGGGTCGCGGTCGTCAATCGACCTCTTGGAATCCTCGAAAAGTCCAAAATTTGAGTCGTGCGTGTTAAGATCGGCTCTTCCAAGCTCGATAAAGTCGATCTTGCCGATCTCGAATTCAAATTTTCTTCTTTTGAGATCAAGGCCGGCTAGAAAATCTTTGTTGATTGCCAGAACCTTGGCCGCCAATATTTTAAGCCCCTCCTGAACGCCAACAATCATGAAACGGGACAATTTTGGACGAGCAACCGACTTCTACTCCATGACGTTCTTTTTCATCTATTCCAGACGCGTATGAGTTTTTTTCGTTACGATCTCCACCAAATCAAAACGAGATCGGCGTAACCAATATATCTCAAAATATGACCTCTTCGAGAGCCGCTTGACCTTATCGAAATGTCTTGAAGCTTCCACAAAAATCTGAGCTCCTAACCAAGAATTATCCAACGCGGATCGACAGTTTTTGGCTAAAAGCTGGTCGCGAACCTCGACGATCTCCTGTTCCCAAGCTTACGACTAGGCAAGTTCCTTCTCCAGTTGGGAAGACTTTGCCTCCCAACTATCGGAATGCTCGACAAGCTCCTTCATTTGTTATTTAACTTCCTCTAGCCAATATCGCAGATTCTCAATAATATCATCCGACACCACTGGTTGATCGCTGTCAAAAAACTGAGCTTCCTCTAGCACGATCACGCGAGCCCTCTTGGTCAGGGATGATCACCTTGCTGGCCTGCAGAGATATTGGACAGATCATTGTCATTGAGAGCCAGGGCCAATAAAGGACTCCCCGTCGCCTGAGCTAATGGGACCATGGAGATTAGGTCGGCAGCTGGCTCGAAGACAACGCGTACGTCAGGAACATTGATCCCCTTCATCCTAAAAATGGATTTCCCTATACCTAATCAGTGAATAATGTCCCACGAGCGATCCCGGATCTTCCTGATTTTGTGAATCTTCAAGAGACTATGAGGCGATAACTGTTTGACCATGAAAGGACCAGATGCGAAAGAAAAACAACATAGGTCGGTATAAACAAGAAAAAGTTGTTTTCGACACAACGCGCAAGAAAAATTGCCCGGTGTCAAGTTCCACGCCCTCAAACCATAGAGCCAAGGGGTCTCGCACGACTTGTCATCAAGCCTAACAAATAAGTAAGACCGATTCAAGTTGGTCATGCTGCTGTTCAAACCGCTAGACAACAGCCCACAATCATTCCTCATAGTGACATTATAGGTTCCTTCGCAGTATGTATTCCTCTTGAAGAAGGTCATTTCTTCAAAAAAAAATGAGACCAAAACGGTTCGTCGGCCTCAACACCTAAGACCACAGTTGCAATAACATTGCAAATAGCCGAGGGAGTCAAATTTCAAATCGCCAACCCTCGTCGAGAGCAGTATTCCGATAGGTGAGTGGCAAGCGTGAACCCCAGCGCGCAATCGATAAAGAAGGACACTTACAAACATATGTAGCTTTTTGGAGGAGTCTAAGGGCGATGTTGTTCGCTCGGAATCAAGTAATTAATGCAACAGTGATCCAATTGATACTTTTGAAGCATTCTCTCAATGCTCTTCGCCAAAGTGAGGTCTTTTCACCAAGGATCCGGCTGGATCTCTCACGAGAGGGCTCAAGATCCCATTCAACCCACCTAAAAGCGATTTTATTAGAGACGGCCACAGTAACCTCAGCGTCAGTCCTCTCTGCCTCGATCGGCGGAGCCTCGCAAGAAACAGATACGACGGAGGAAGCCAGATCTGAAATTAACTCGAAAAACCTTAAAATAGTTTAAAAGCAGAGAACTCAACAGATTCGATCTAAGAGAAAAGAGAAAAACGATCTTTGTAATTTACTATTTGACTCCTTGAAATTAATAAACCTTTCATAAGAATATCTTTACTTTGTTTTATTCTTTTGTGTTCGTTTTCACCAGCACAACGAGCCAAAGAAGTAGAACTGAACAGTTATCTCTTCCACGCTGCAAGAGATTTTCAAAAGACTGGACAAGCAAATCAAGAACGCAATTCTAGCCAGGAAAACACAGAAGCACATTGGTGGCCAAATGCACGTTTGGCTCACAAATGAGTAACTTCCCCACATATTTGCTGTCGCTATAGCTCTTTCTTTTTTTTTGGACAAAAAATGGCTTTTAAGTTAAGCTTTCTGTATATTTTACAAACTTTTCATTATTGCATATAAAAAAAAAAGAATTGAAATGTGTAAGCACAATATAGATTTTTTTTCATTTTGGTATAAAATCTTATTGTTGTTGCATTCACTTTTATACTCCTATTATTAGTTATAAATTACGGGAGAGGATGATGTGGTATGGTCGTAATTTTGACGGAGAAGAGGTGTATATATTTGTGTAGGAGTGTTTATGTGTTTTAGCGATAAAATATCTTTTAGAAGAGGGAAATAAATAATCAAAAACTTAGTGATTTGGTGGCAAGAAGCGGATGTAAGATGAACGGTATATTTACTGTTGTTTTTTTTTTTTTTTGGTAAATTTGTGTCTAGAATCACGCACGAATATTTGACCGTATGATGTTTTTTTAAAAACATTAATTTATAAAAAAAGATATTGCAAATTATGCGCTCAAAATTTTTAAATTGTTGTTTTTAATTCCTTAATTACATAAATAATACAGTTTGATATAGTTTTGGTTGGGAAAAGGGGTATTGCGGATAAACCGAACCGAAATACTCAATCTGAAAACCAAACCAATATCTTAATATGATTTAGATTGATTATTTTTCATATATCAAATAAACCGAATATGAATCTGGATCAAACCAAAACAAAAGAGAAAAAAAATGATTTATAACTGGTGTTTCTTTGTAAATTATCTTATATATTATAAGAAAAATCAAAAACATTCTCAATAATTCTTATAATGGTTGATTACCATTTTATCCTTTATGTATCTAATTAATTAAAAAAATATGCTATTTAGCTATAAAAACTAAAATATATAAATAGAGTAAAAAAAATTTTATTATATATGATGTTTAAAATATAAATCATGACCTACATGTGTATATATATATATATATATGCATATTACATCTATTTATTATTATACTTCATAAACAGTCTTTTTTATGAAGAGACCAACAAAGACATAAATTTACAGAAAAATCATGAAAATTGTGTAAAAAAGGTCTTTTACAACATTTAAATTATCTTTGGTTTTTTTATTTTTGATGTACGTATCCTTTGATATAATTGTTTAAACATTGCTTTGGATATTCATTTTTAGCTAAACATACTCTATAATTAAATTGTTTTTATACATTTATTTTTTTGCGGATATCTATCTACTTTAACTAAAAATCAAATCTAGACCGCATCTTAAACCATAGCAAGAAATCCGGATTGAACACTCTTAAAAAAAATTTTGATTGGTGTTCGTTGAGCGTTCACTACGATATGTACAGGTACTAACACAGTAACACCAACATGTGCATATACGTATCTAAACTAAAAAAAAAATAGCTTATTCATAACCTAGTTAACATATATTGATTTTCGTTTCGTAAGTCAACTTGTTACTTGTTAGGCTATATATTTCATAACTCTCCGTATAATTTTTTGGTGATTTTCTCTAAAATAACAGAGTGAGAAGAAAGATCTGTTAAATTACTGTAAATGTAATAATAATTGGAATGAGAAGAAATAATCCTCTGGTTGATGTGCCACAAATTTTTTATGATCAGCACAACATTACACTACTGAAGAATGATAAATCAGACCACTACGCCATTATTGTAAGCCTTAAAATTTAAACACAAGCAACTAATTTTCGTAAAACAAATCACCATTGGCACTACAAATCTAGTTAGTCCCTTTCATAGATATATCAACTTGGATTTAGCCAAAGTCAGAGCTTCACCACAATAGGACTTCTCACACGATGCTTCTTGTCTAACCAAACCAATTCTCCAAACACATAGCCCTTCGCCACATTCCCTTTAACCTTCACAAGTGTCACTTTAAACGTCTTTTTCTCTCCAACATTGGTAAAATTCAAGCTCGTGGGCTTCACCGCGACATAAACACCCTGTGGGTTAGTCACCCGGACGGTGTAAGTAGAAGGTCGTCCAACGTTTTTTACGGTCCTTGAGACGGTGACCTTGCTTGATGTTAGGTTTGTAAGTGTGATGGAAGGATAGTTAAGGTTGACAAGACTGGTTTTAGGGCTTGAACAAGTAAAGTTATTTCCTGAGAAGACAGATATTTGTGATGCATTGTATCCTAGGGAGCATAAGAAGTTGAGGTAATCCTTGATGCCTGAGTCGTATACCAGACCGGGATTCACGGCTAGATTTGGTTGGACGTGTCCTGCCCCAAAACTGAAAGGTGTTGCCTTCATGTTGGTTGCATTTTGGATAGGTCCAGGAATGTCATCCATTGTCGTTGCTGAAAGGACAAAACAAACAACACAAGGTATGAAAAACCTACAATATTAAGAAATAAACATTCCATTTCAAACGCAAAAACCAAGAAAACAGAACATGGCCATTGTGGTAACAAAATTTGGTTATAAGCCGCAACTAGTAGAAGTTAATGTGTTTTATGTGATAAAGCATTAGACTTCAATTTTTTCAGCAAATGCATAAGCTCCCGAAATCGAAATGCGTTCTTACCGGTAGTCATGATGGCAGAGCGGATAGCTGCGGGGCTCCAATACGGGTAACGGGTTTTGAGAAGGCCGGCAATGCCAGAAATATGAGGACAAGACATGGAGGTTCCTGAAACAGCATTGAACAGAAGTCGTCGAGGATCAAACTGTTCGTTTGTTGGAGAAACTGCGCCAGTGTAGGCAGCAATCACACTCACACCAGGAGCAGTTATGTCAGGCTTCAGAATCTCAGGAGCCACTGTGCTTGGACCCTTAGAAGAAAACGAAGCCATCACAGGCGCTGGTTTTAGTCCCAAATCTGTCCTCGAAGGAGTAATGTGCGCAATCGGCTTCCTACAACAACAAATAAAGTTTTATTTTAGAACTTTAAGCAAGGTAAGTTTTAGGTAAAGTGACTGAAAAAGCCTACTTGGTTTGGCTGATATATCTTGACACAGCAAGACTATCCTTATAAGATAGCTGTGTGGCTGGGAGGACATGCGGATCAGCGGTTAGATCATTCCCAGTAACATTACTGTTCTCAAGAACCATCCCTACGCCACCGGCTAAAGCCACGGCTCGACCCTTTTCCACCCTTCCGTTCTGTCCTCTTAGACACACCAATATCTTCCCCTTGGCCTTTTTGGGGTCAAGCGATCCAATTTTGCACAATTGTCTATACCAAGAAAGAGATACAAAGTTAACAATTAACTTAAACGATTTCGAATAAGTAACTAGATTAGCCAAACTCACGCATCCAACGCTGAAGCGTTCTTAGCTTGTGCTCTTATAGATGCCATTATTGGATAGAACTTGGCATGTGGCAATGCTGTGGATGACAAGCTTTGTCCCTATGAACACAAAAGATTGAAGCTCAATATCAAGAATCCATTTTCAAGATTTGAGATTTTCATATGATCCATTTTTTGGACTTATCTGACCTTGTAATGCTTTCCATTACCGAGCACAAGATTACTTGCAAACTCACGGTCCATGGTGCTAGCACCAACGGTTATCTGCCACGGCGCGACATTCGAAACCGTACCCTCCGCCGGTCCAGAGTTTCCGGCGGAGCAAACAACCACGATCCGTTTCTTAGCAGCGTGGAACGAACCAATAGCGACACTGTCGTTGAAAAACGAGGCAGGTTCGCCGCCTAACGAAACGGAGATGACGTCAGCTCCGTCGTGTATGGCCGCGTCGAAAGCCGCTAGGACGTCGGCGTCGTAACACTCGTTGCCTTTAACTGGCGGCCAACAGACTTTGTACGCGGCGACTCTGGCACGTGGAGAGCCACCTTTGGCTGTGCCGTTACCTTGGCCGAAAACGCTGACTCCAGGGACGAAAGCTCCGGCGGCGGTGGAGAGAGTGTGGGAGCCATGACCGTCGAGATCACGTGGAGACTCGAAGCTTGAGTTGAGAGGTCCCACGGCGGCTGCGTAGCCTTTGTGGAAGTATCTTGCTCCGATCAGTTTCCTTCATTCACATTTGTTATTAGCTTAACATGTTAAGTGTAAAGATTTACAACTTAAATATAACAAGTTTTACTTTGAAAATGTTTTTACAAGTTTTTACTATTTTTTTCACCATAGCAGCTGATAAGTGTTTTTAGTTGTACAATGTATTTTACAGGGTTTTGTAAAATAAAATAAAATATTAAAAAGTTTATTACAGGGTATCAAGTTAGTTTTTGGCCCTGTAATTAAAGGGAATCATCTATGAATATCTTTTTTTCTTTTCTTTTTGGGATTCCAATTCTATCTTTCGCCAGGAAAAACAGATAAAGAGACTAGAAAAGTATAAAAGAAATTCAGAATAAAATATCTAGATAAAAAAAAAAAAAAGATTCTAGAAATGTTGGTAAAGTGGGATATGAAATATATGGTCAATTGTGTAGATAACTATATTGTAGGTGTTAATTAGTAAATGATAAAGAAAAACATTGAATTGAGTGTGATTTTATTTCTTTAAACAACAAACTATTTTATATTAAAAATGGTTTTAAAATAATTTATAATTTGGTGTTATTTTGATTAAATATTTTTTGGAACATAATAATCTATATATACTAAACCTATTAATCTTGTCCAATCACTCTAATCTTGTCCAATCTTGTCCATTAAGAGATACTCAAAGTTCCAAACAATGAGTTCTATTTTCCTTTTTGCCAAAAACAAACCCACGGATGCTGAAATATGAGTTGTTACAACACGTGTCTTTCTTTTGTTGATGAAAACTGTGAATTTGATATATACTATGAAACAAATGCACTTAATTCCACCACTAGGTGTTAGAGTGTGTTAACTCCTAAAAAATGAGAACAGAAAATTCCAGAATTTGTTTGTATGTTATGACAATTACTTAACGTGAAAATGATTGAACACCAATTTGAAAGAATAAAAATGTAAAAAGAGAGAAAGGAACCTATTGCAATGGAAAGTGGCATCTTTTTGGTTTTGACATATTCCTTTCCATCTTGAAGGAATTGGTCCCAAGCCTTCATCCCTAAAGCTTTTTGATTCTGGCCACACACCTTTTATACACACAAACAATTATATTTAAAAATATTAGTTTATGAAACTATAATCAACAATTTATTCTTATTAATACAGAGATAGTAAGTGGGATTAAGTTACTAAAAGTTAAACAGAAAAAATGCATTATGGTGTTATAATCACACAACCAATCATTTAGTTGTGGCAACTTCGTTTGCTTTACTGAAACAATATTAAATTAAAAGAAGGGTATGAAAGGTTCTAGTTCTCATGCATATCCCAACTTTATCATTCTTAAGTCTCAAGCATTTATACTCTTTAAAAACTTTTTAAGTAAAAAGTCTTTAAGAAAAAAGAAGTTTCTAAAAACTCCAATAGTAAAACCCACTAGAAAGTTTTTTTTTTTTTTTTACTAAACACCTAATATCATCTAGCCAAACAAGAAAAGAAATACAAAATTTCTTATTAGATCCCACCACGTTAAAAAGTTGGTTCATCATCTACAAGAATGGCTAAGATCCGTTACAGTTTCCAGTTCCGGTAGACATATCCAAAGCATTGAAACCTTTTTTCATTCCTATGATTTTCTTAGGAAGTTTTGGAAACCCTTAGGTCTGTCGTCTTTTTCGGCCAGGACCAATCTGTGATATGTACATTTCTTTCCACTAGACTACCCACTTGGTACATTACTTTTTTTCTGAAAACTTAAGTTATTAGTCATCATAACTCATAACTAATATATTTAGAATACACTCATAACTACTATGAAGTTACCTGCAATAAATGTATTAACTTATGTTAAAAGACAATTGCGTAGTGCCAAAACACGTTACTTGTACGATGAATTCTTCACCAACTTTTTCTATAACCTAAATCTATATATATGGAAAGGTTTCTATTTTGATCTCTTGTGAAAGTATTTACTACAGAATTTGGTTGCTATATATATGGAAAGGCTTCTAATTCGCTTTCCTAACTTCTTGTGAAAGTGTTTATTACCGAATTTGGTGAATATAATATTAAGTGATTATGATTCAAGTCAAACTATACGATGCAGTCAACATATAGAATATTAAAGATAAGAGATGCCATAAGTCTAGTTGAAGGAAGAGAATATGCATATTAATGAATATGCATATGCGCACATGCGTGCATATATATGGCCGATTTGATTCTTGCTAACATCTAGATATCTTAACTACTAGCTTTAATCAAATTCACAAACGAATATATTTATTTCTTGTAATGCAAGTTTGAATAAAATATAGTTTTAAAAGTAGGTGTATACGTATCTTCCCAAAAACCCATCTCAAGGCTCCCGAAGTTGCAAAGGTTGACTTAGTAGAAAACAAATATAAAAACAAAGAGGGGTAAAAAAGGGAAAAAGATGAGAGAACGAACCCGTATCGAGATTTGCGATGATGGTATCTTCTCCGAATCTAGCCTTTCTCCAAATGGAAGAGGAAGGGACGTAAGAGTTGTGTTCCAAACCCAAGAAGTCCCATGATCGAGTCGTGTGGAGCTTCAAGGCTTTGTTTGGGAAGACAGACACAACTTCGGGGTGTTCTTGAAGAATAATCAAGAAAAGAGAAACAGAGTCAACTGATCCTTAAGCACAAACAGAAAA
Organism: Crucihimalaya himalaica; assembly: GCA_004349715.1. Taxonomy (NCBI): domain Eukaryota; kingdom Viridiplantae; phylum Streptophyta; class Magnoliopsida; order Brassicales; family Brassicaceae; genus Crucihimalaya; species Crucihimalaya himalaica. The sequence continues at coordinate 345,723 of SMJT01000136.1, forward strand.
TATAATGTATAATGTATTATGTATTATGTATTTTACTTACTGGAGATTGCATATGCGAGGTCGTGGTCGAGATTAGCAGCGAATCCGTTTATGTGTTTTGTGTATGAGTAGAAGATGGCGTCTGTGGCTCTCTCACGGCTGTTTCCACAGAATCAAGACGTAAGTCAGTGAAAATGGTCAAAAGATTTAAATGTATTTAATGGGTTGGTTTGTTTAAGAGAACCTTCCAGTGAAGGAACCAAGAAAGTCGTAGTGGGTTTCTCTAACGCGATCCATGGCATCTTTTGTTATCTCTCCGACATGAGAGTGAGCTCCAAAGTACACCACATATGACAACGACTGAAATCACACAAAAAACTAATTAAGAGATGAATGTGATTTGAAAGAGTGTGTTATAGTGTAAATGGGTAATGAATGTACATTTTTTGAAGCAAGGATGGGTTTTGAACCCAAGTGGAGAAGAACAAGAAGAAGAAAATAGTGAAGAAATGATATGGGATTTGTTATCTTCATTCTTCTTCTTCCTCTTCTGATACTCTCACGCTGTATCTTTGTTCGACTTTTTTTTTTTGTTTTGGTTGTGCCGTGTGTGTTGCTTCTTTATAACGAGATTTGCAGAAAAGAGTTGGTTTTTATTTTCCATTTTCTTTTTCCCGAAAACTAGTTTGGTTGTGCCGTGTGCGTTTTTTTGTATGTAAAATTAATAATACTGAAACCCTTTTTAGAACTTGAAAACAATTGATGTTATGATATCATTACTTACGAAACAACTAATGACTAATAAATTCTTATTATTTTCCCCCGAATTTATATTGTTCTTTAAATTATTGATTTGCAACATTAATTTGTAACCGAAAAAGGGGAAGCTTAGGGTAATAAAGTGGTTCTGGAATAAAAATGATAAGATGCTCAAGTGGTCACATTGCGTCACAATAATGGAGTTTCCATTGATGCTATATTTGGCAGTAAGAACTGATCATTTGTGACATGTTGGTTGGTCCTAATCTAATCATTGTCTTCTCTATACTTTGAAGAGGAAAAATTAACTTATATATTAAAGTAATAGCCAAAAGTGTTCCCATTTAGTTTCATAATAGTTGATTACCTATGTATACTTAAATGAATCTACTTAATTAAAAAAAGTACTATTCAGTTTTTTCAAAAAAAAATCTAAAATATTAAATAAAAAACATGAAGATTGTTAAAAAAATTTCTCCTTACTTATAATTTTTGAGATAAGTTAGTATATGTTGGTAGAATCTTCCAAAAATGTTAAATTTATATTTGTAATGACCGATAAATGTGACATACAAAATGTATATGTATTTTAACATTTACATATATATCTATTCGTTTAAACATTATTTTGGTTGTTTATCTTTAGGGAGAATTGCTAAAACTATACTCAAAATTGAGTTTGAATGCAAAACTAGACCCCAAATAAAAACAAATGCAAAACTAGACCATAAGGGTAGGAAAATTACATTAACCCTTTTATTTGCAAAGAAAAAAAAACAGAAACCGCAATTACAGTTCTAACCTCCGCGCGGCGTAGACTTCTTGAACGAAGTCTCACAGTAGACTTCTTGAACGAAGTCTCACAGTAAACTTCTTGAACGAAGTCTCACAGTAAACTTCTTGAACGAAGTCTCACAGTAGACTTCGTCCATGACATCCATGAAGTATGAACCGTAATTAAACTTTAGATTTAAATTAGGAAAATAATAAAAAAAACAATTTCAATGCAATTTTTTCTAAAAAAAAATAAGATTATCCAAATATGAACTTTATAAATAAAAATTTCTTAAACTTTCATAAAATTTAAGCATGTAAGGTTGATTATGTTCTAAAATACCATAAACAGTCGCAGACTTCGACCATGAAGTCTGAACCGTAATTAAATGTGAAATTTTAATTAAAAGATGAAAAAAAAAAAGATTTTGATCAAAATTTTTGAAAGATAAATTATTTTAAATCAAAGACAAAGGTTTAAAAATAAAATTTTATAAAATTTCATAAAACTAAGCCATTTGATGTAAACCATATGAGGCATAATAGGTTTAGGGGTTGCCAATGTGTAAGAATCCATACATATGTTTTTGATATAAAATGACGATCCTTCGTATAGTTGTTGGATTTTGGATATATTATACTATTTTGAATTTTAGAGTTTAGGGCTTACAGACTTTTCGGGTCTCAGGTGAAGTCTCACAGTAGACTTCGTGTATGAAGTCTGTAACATGCGTAAACTTCTCTGTAGAAGTCTGAAATTCAAATAAATCTAAAACAAACTTTAAAATAATTGAAACTTAGGTTCTTAAACAGAGATTTAGATAGATAAATTCTCTATCTAGGGACAATTGCCATGTGTCTTGCAGCTGTCATATCAAACATGTCGAAGTCGTCCCTCAAATCTTCAACCTCTTTCATCTCTGGATTGAACAAAATATCCGATAAGATTTCTTTAGTTTCCAGCCAAGTGTCATCATCACCACTTGTGTGTATTAGATTAGTATTGTCGAGATCAATTACGATATGTTAAACTGTAGTGAATAACACACTTACGTGCGAACGAATTGATCCTCCATAATTTAAGCACCACGATCACCGCTTCACCCCTCCTGGTCCTAAAGTCATTCTAGAAGTTATAAGCATGTTCGCCGGTTGCCACACACTTTAACATATTGTCCCTATTATGATTAATGGTTGTAAATTACAATAATGTGAGTTTCGTCATGGTGTTATTATTGTTTGGTTTAAACGTCCATAGCATCTTAGATGTGGAACACACTATTTGTATGTGCACGGCCATTTGGACTCTTTTGAAGGGGGCTGGTGCTGTAGATGATGCCCATAGTATCTACATCATAAGTGTTTTTTTCAGTTAAATAAAGTTACATGCATATAAATTATGGTTTAACAGATTTGCATGCATACGTATAGCAACGTTTGTTTTAGTTTTGATGTCACGGATTTGGGTCAAACTTAAAAATTTCAAGTAGTGCTTGTCGTTCAAAGGATCAATTTTTATGATTCCAGTCTTTGGATACAGAATTGTAAGTACGAAGCAAGAGTTTTTTGAACGGAACCCTGCAAATCCTGGCCATACTGCTACTTTCTATATTTCAATCTTGTGCCCTTCATACTTCTCCAATCCAGAGAACGTTGGCACATGTATTGGAGTAATCATCAACTCCATCTTAGTTCCCTGCATAAGAAAAATCATCACTAAAGTATTGTATTGTCAGATCCATGTGACTTCATGTCTGCATGTAAAAACATAAAACCTAAGTGAATATCTCTTACCGCTTCATCTACAAATACGTAGGATAGGTAAGAACCTTCATTGAGAACAGAGTAAGAGTACGCGCGAAGAATCTTGACTTTAAAACGCCAATCTATTTTGCTTTCATTGGCTTCGGCTAGAAGGTTGTAAGCATCCATCGGGGTTTTTTTTTATTTGTTGTGAGTTTTGTGTTGCAGAGATAAAAGTAGTGAAGAAACGACTTTTTCTATGGAGGTGGAGTGATTAATAGATGGAAAACTGAAAAGATGGAAGTATCTTCTTTAAGACTGTACGTGACTTTTCAAAAAAAAATTCAACGTATCTGGTTCCTTAATGTTTTTTTTTAAGGGTTAAAGACTTTTTCAGTGATGTCTGTACGCGAAGTCTGTAAACGAAGTCTCCAAATAAAGTCTGAAAATGACAGACTATAGACTTCATGGACAAACTTCACACGTAGACTTCATCCAGAGACTTCGTGCTCATGCTCAATCATTATGTCTGTTCAATAATGGCTTTGAGACATCGAAAAGGGCAAAGACAAAGTCATTATGAATGGACTCAAAACCCAAGGTTATTCAATGTATTTAGTTAGTAATTTAATGTTTCGTCAATCATTAGAATAAATTTAGGGTTTACAGACTTCTCTGGTGAAGTCTGCTAAGAGACTTCGTCTGTGAAGTATGACAAACCGACTTATTAGACTTCGTTGTAGAAGTCTAATTTCGAAAACTTATAATTTTTGCGTTCAAAATATTTGGGGCAAAAAAAAACAAAAAAAAATTACATTTACTAAACAAGAGATAAAACAGAAGTTGCAATAGTTAATTTGGGTAAAAAAAACAAATAAAATCTTCATCGCTCTCTTTCTCCTCCGAATCACCAAACATCGCCGGCAATCTCTAAACGCCGACATTCTATCTCGTCTCCTACGACCGTCGCCGTCGTAAGTAATGATATTCCTCCCTGCGGGAAAACCCCAAACTCTATCTTTTAGGGTTTGCTCGCCGTCACCGTCACCGTCGACAAAACGCCGACTCCCTCTCCTCACTCTTTCACCGATCCGTTGCCGTGGACTAGCAATTATCACCGGAAAATCACCATACAACGACACCCTCTCTCTACTCTTTCTCTGAACTGTTTCTTCTTTTTGTATCTAATTCCATCTTTTATTTGATTTGCAGATCTGAGAATCGTAACCGTCTATTCACATCTTCAATCTTTATTCATCTTCAAATTCCACTTCAGTTTAGTCTCTTCGTCTATCATTTTTCTGTTTTCGGATTTATAGTTAATAGAGTATTGGAGACTTCATAAGTGAAGTCTCCAACACAGACTTCATAAGGGAAGTCTCTATGAAGACTTCACCTGCGAAGTCTCGTACACTTCACAGTTATCTAACTTCCCGTTTTTTTTGCTGTGATATAGGTTCGTAATATGGCTACAACGCGCGAAATAACTGAATATGAATCGAAGCAAGATCTTCACCATGTGCCAGAGTTTCCACCCATGCATTTCACCAAAGACGTTGAGCCGCAGCTTGATAAAACTATAGGCTACTACAGCGGAACACCTAACCTTCTTGAAGCTGCCAAGCGTGCACTAACTCAAGCTGAATGGGATACGATTTGGACTTTCCCTTTGGGTGTCTTCCGAAAGTACCACGAGCAACATATCGTATGGGTATCGAGGCTGGTCCACTATATGCTCGGTTTCCAACTTGTATGCTTCAAGAAGCATGAGATTTGGAGTTTAGTTGGTGAAGTCCCAGTGAGATTCTCTATTCACGAGTTTGAACACATCACCAGGCTCAACTGCGAATATATGGAAGATCTTATGACTTCGGAGCCTGAGGCTGAGATCATGGATGAGATGAGAGATTTTTGGTTAAAGCTTGGAGTCGATGTGGCGGGTGGACCAAGCTATGAAGACTTGGTGTCAGCATGTAGACGTTGTTCTCAGTGGGATCCGGAAGATCGCGTGAGGTTAGGTTATCTAGCCATCCTTACCAGCCGCATTGATGCACACCCTCACCATCAGAGCATCAATGTAAACCTTGCTAGGCTGGAGAAGAGTAGCTTTAAAGATTTTGATTTCTTTGGTGAAGGCTGCGGATATCACCAAGACTTATCACATCAACAGGTTTGTCCAAGCGTTGCAGTCTTCGGTTTACTTTGCGCTACCGGACTTTGCAACAGAGGTGGGAGATCCTTTTCCTGGTAAACCAACACCACCTCTACTAGCTTATAAAGGATCAAGGGGGAGGAAAAACCTCAGAAATGGTATCCTCAAGCAGGTATATTATCAAAACTCTAATATGTGGTGTCATCAGAGACTTCTTCCTAGAAATCTTATCTTAGACTTCACACATGAAGTCTGTTATTATATTATCTGATCTCCCTCTATTCATTTTTATGTTTGTAGACCACCGTCTGCAGCTATGTTGAGAAAGAATTCGAGGAGATGTTCTCACGGTGGGATGATGATGAGGAGGATGAGAGAATTGTCAACATTGTGAAAGCATTGTTTGGACGATTGTCAAGGAATCCTTGGCAGTGGCAAAAAGAACACTGGCCATCTTTGGGTGTGTTGCCCTCAAACTTCAAGGAAAACAAGGTGAAGGTGAAGGTGAAGAATGATCCATATGAGGGCACGTATCAAGGCATTAAGAGAGAGTTAGAAGCTCCTGATGAGGGTAGTTTGAAGAAAGCTTGTATATCCTATGCTGCAGAATTTGAGAAGCGCTTATGTGATGCGTTGAAGGATGCAGTGGATGCTTGACTCAACACGTTTGAGACAGAGTTGAAGGGTCAGTTGCTTTAATTTGGTACGAAGATTGTCTTACTCACTAACAAAGTAGATGATCTGGCATCTGCTTTTGATAAGTTCACCAGCGGAGCTATGAAAAAAGAACCCGAGGAAGTGAAAGACAATCCTCAGGAAAAGCAGGCTCAATCTGATGCCAAATCAAATGCACCTGAAGATGAGGTTAGTCTTCTTCCCCTTAACCTAAAGATCCCCAAAAAGAACATAAACCAACTTAGTAAGAAAGATATTGATGAGGATAAAGATGAGTCTAAGAAGGAGAGGAAAAGTAAAGGAGTAGCTGCAATGAGTAGTCAGTCACAAAAATGATGTGAATTATAGGGCTTGTTGGCTTGTTGGATTGTTTTTGGCATGTTTAACTTTTATTTCAGGAACTTGTAAAATTTATATTTCAATGATGTTTATTAGTGTGTCTTATCCATGTGAAATTGCAATAAAACAAAATTTCTGGACTATATGGTTTTAATGTTTATCATGTTTGCTTCCAACTATGCAGAGTAGTGTTAACCAGGATAGTGAGTCAAGTGTTGTGATGGTAGATACACCCAAAGAAGTAGATATGGAGTTCAATAAAGTAAAAAGAGCAAAACAAAGCTTAAAGGAGAAAGCAACATCGTTCATGGCTAAGAAAATGATTGATCAGCTAAAGATGGAAGAAGGACATGTTGTTCGCCCTGGTACGGAGACTGTAATTTTGGCTAAGCCGGTTGCACGTGGCAATGGCTATAACCCTTTTGTGACTGTCGACAAGGACAAGAAAAACAAGTTGATTGACTTCTTGAAGATTTTTAAACCTAGCTTATGTGACTTGATTTTGAATGTGCGTATGACTTCATTTTGCAGAGAGACGAAGAAGAAGGACCCCGCAAAAGACTCAAGCACATTCTGGTACCGCACGCTGCGGTCTCCCACAAAATGGCTTTGGAACCTGGTAAGACTTCGTATAATAAGTTTAAGAGTGAAGTCTGAGAGTGAAGTCTCAGATTGAAGTCTGAGAGTGGAGTCTAAACTTCATTCAGGGCTGTAATTTGAGACTTCATCCTCATACTTCAGTTTCAGACTTCATGCTCAGAGTTCACAGACTCCATGCTCAGACTTCATTTGGAGACTTCTGTTTTTCTTATCGTTAATTGTAAGGTTCCTTTACGATAACTAATTAAGTTCTTACTGCAGCACATTGATGCTGGAATCAATTTACTGAGACAACGGTTCGCGAAGCATCCATAATGGTTTAGGGGCGACAGAATCTGCTTCATTTATTCGATCTTCACCATGTTGTGGAAGTCTAAGTACAAAGAATTTCAATCGTCTGCTGATGAAAATAGGTTAGGCATAGTGCTACCTTCTGGGGCGTTAGATCTCTACACAGGAGAACAACCAGAGTTCTGCAGATCGGACAAGATGTGGGGTATAAATGTGTATGAAATCTACACCTTCCTTAACATCAAGGATATGCATTGGGTCGCGTTAATGGTTCAGATTCATAAGAGACACATCGTTATTTGAGATAGCGATCTGACTGTACGTAAGGATGAGGAGATTGACGCTGCAGTATTCCTATTTGTGATATGATGGCTTATCTAATGAACCTTCTAGCTCCTCCATATCAAAAAGCTAAGCACCCATATGTTCCCTACACATACGAGCGGGTTCCACAAACAAAAGTTCCTAAAAGATTTCAGAGCGGTGACTGCGGAGTGTATTGCCTGAAGTACATCGAGTGTCATGCGCTTGGCATACCATTTCCTCCAAACCTCTTATGTGATAAGAACATCAAGTTCATAAAGGAGAAGCAGGCAGTTGAAATATATGATGAGCTCGGCATAACAGGGACTGAGAAACGCGGTTACGAAAGATTCGACTTGTACAACGAACGCTGAGTTTCTCTTTTACACTTTCCGTATATTTTTGAACTCTTGTATAATTTGCCTCTTTTGGCGGCAATTTTGGGAATGTTTTTGTCACCCAATGGAACAAGCCAAGAAGTTATTGTAACATTATTAGTTTGTCATATATGCTATGTTTGGATCCTTGATATTGTGAAATGCTAAGTTGGAACAACTATTTAGGAAGACTAAGACTTAATGAAAATTAAATAAGGATGACTTCCAATGCAGACTTCAGCACAAACTTCATTGCAGCAGTTTTAATGCGTTTGAGACTTCTCCAAGAGACTTCAAGAGTAGCCTTCACCGAGAGAATTCATACGAGGACTATAGCGTCTAATTTAAGACTTCTTATTTAGTAAAACACATAGGGACACATAGAGAATGTTTAATTTCATTCATGGAATCTATTGCTCAATCTATTTCGTTTGTAAACGAGATTAGAATAAGTCATTTTCATGTAATTGATTCTTTAATTATCGTGACGGTTCATATGATTAATGTAAATTAGTTTCACCACCGCGATCTACCACCCTAACGTCATGGGTCGCGGAAATATCCTCCCGAAGATGCTCCTACTTGATTACTAGAGCCCCGTAAACAACATAACCACAATATTAGAGACTCTTGTGAAGATGTTGATTAACCTTGAGTTGGGTGAAGGAGATAAATTCGTTGAATCTATTTTTCAAGTTTACATCACCGATCGGGACCGCAATGAGAAGGCATGGGAAATGTCCGAATCTTTTGCCGGAGGATCAAAGAACACATGATCCTTTAATTTCTCTGAAACGGAGGGGGTTTTTGTTTTTATGTTAATTCTCTTATTGGAACCTTTAATCTCTTTATGTTAATTTTTTTTTGAATCTGTTTGGAACCTATAATTTCTGTTATTATTTTTTATGTTAATTATCTTTACTTTCTCTTATTAATTTTTTAATTTTTAATCTAAAACTCTAATCCCCAAACCCTAAACCCTAAACTATTATCTATGATTGGAATGATTTTGTTAAATGAAATACTAAGTTAGAAAACCACAAAAATACAAAAAACAACGGCTATAATTATATAAGTAAAAGTTTCAAAAGGAGACTTCAAAAGTAGACTTCACGTGGAGACTTCATATGGGGACCCAAACAACTAGTTAGAGACTTCTCTTAGAGACTTCACGAGTAGGCTTCACCTGGAGACTTCATCTTCGTACTGAACACTCAATTAGAGACTTCTCCGGGAGACTTCTAGCGCAGACTTCTACTAGAGACTTCATCTGCGTACTGAACTCCTAGTTAAAGACTTATCTGGGAGACTTCAAGTGCAGACTTCTACTTGAGACTTCATCTGCATATTGAACTCCTAGTTAATGACTTCTATGGGAGATTTCAAGTGCAGACTTCTACTGGAAATTTCATATGCGTACTGAACTGCTAGTTAAAGACTTCTCTGGGAGACTTCAAGAGCAGACTTCTACTTTCCTTCAACCTTGAAACTCTACGTAACATAAAAAAAACATAGTCCCCTCAAAAATGCCTTAAGCCATATAAATATACATTCATGGAATCACAACCAAATATTTTAACTTACACAATTATCGCGAGTATGTCCAGGTTGCCTACATTTTGAACAACTATATTGCTTGTGAGCCTTCCGCGGTTTTGGCGTAGTCTTCTTGCGATTTCAAGCCACATTTGCCACCTTGACTTCTTTTGCCTTCCAGGAGGACGTCGAACTAGTGGAGGAAAAATCTTGACAAACTCGGGCTCTTTGATATCGACAATTTTGGGAAAAATGTTGTTTGCGTACGTCGAATACAAATATTCCTTTGTGTATGACGAACATACGAGGGCAGCCACATCCATTTTAAGCTCAGGGGGAGCATCAATAGCATGCGAGCAAGGTATTTTCTCAACATCATACACACCACATCCACATGTTCGATGTTGGAAATCAACGATACAATCTCTATGTCCTCCCGTTACGTTAAATCGCCAACCGTTTATGCGTTCGACAGTCATCTGGTCAGCATAATACTAACGAATAATTAACAAATATTCAAATCCCTTGCTATGTTTTGTTGTGAGATTCAGAGCGTCTTCCCCTTTTAAAATACCATCTTCCTAGCTTCTCTCATATGAATTATAAAAGAAATGGTATGGGAAATCTTCGAGGTGGCTTAAGTGCGGAGTTTATCGATTCAACAATGTTGCTCGTTTGTATGTTGTATCGTTCTCCTAGAAAGTGAACGCGGGCCCATAGATTCACATCTGCGTTTTGCAAGTAAGCTGCAAGTTCAGGATTTGTCTCACATAAGGCGTCCATGTATCTATTAAAATCATAATGCGTGTATGCATACGCAGCGCCTCTCACCAAGTACATAAGATGTTTTTCCTTGTACTTCGTGATTATGTTATTCTATAGGTTATAATAAGATATCCCTCTTGTTGTCCATGGCATAACAGTTTCAATGGCATTCTTAATCGAGGCGTGCCTGTCGGACACTATGACCAAACAAAATTGATTGGAGACACATCTACTCAACTTGGTGAAAAACTATTGCCATGATTCATCATTTTCAGAGTCTACTATAGCAAAAGCTAGCGAGAATATTTGGAAATTCCCATCCTGGCCGCAATCAACTAGAAGAACACCGCCATACTTCCCTGGTAGATGACACCCATCCACCACCATAACTCTTCTCAGAAACTGAAAACCGGTAATAGAGGCTCCAAGAGCCATAAACAGATATTTGAATCTGTTTTGATCATCAACCACAAGATCAGTGACAGTTCCGGGATTGGCTAGCCCGATGCGATAGAGATAAGACGGCAGCTGCTCATATCCATCTTCAGCTGTTCCCCTCACCAAGTGTTGTGCAAATATTAAAGCTCTATAGGAAGTGGTATAATTCATCTGCATACCATATATATTCTTCATTGCAGATCTAATCATCTTTGGCGTTACTCCATCGATTGTTCCCCATTCATCATAAAACAGGTTAGCAATATATCTCGGAGCATGACGTTTGCGCAGAGAAATTCGGTCCGTCACATTGCAAGTATGATTTTTTTTGTACAACGTAACCCAAAACCTTTTTGGTTCGTTTTTCATAGCCGCTCTAACCCTCCAATTGATTCCTTTCACACCGCAAATGGTTACAAATAACTTTTGTGTAGACGTATGCACTTTGAACGTGAATTTCGACATTATCGCCGTCAATCGCAGCTCAGAAACAAGCGCATCCTTTGTAGGAAAACTCCCAGTCGTATAGATACCGTCTGACCATGTCATGTTAGATCTTGGATCTTCACCAACAAAGCCACCTTCGACATCAAGACACGTGTTATCATCATCATCATTTCCACTAACATCCTCATCTTTAACTTTCCCATACATAGTATAATCCTCAAGGTATTCGTCTTTAACCTCACCAGCATGAGATTCTTCCGCATCATCATCATCATCATCGTCGTTGACGTTACCCTCACCACCATCAAATATATCCATATCTTCGTCTTCAAACTCTTCTACATCCTCAAGGTCTTCGTCAACACTTTCACCAGCAACCTCATTGCCACTAGCCATACCAAAACGACTCGAGACGCAAAGGCGTACAACATGCGTTTTACATAACTCAACCAAGGACTACACTTGTCTATCATTTGAGACATGCATAAGTGATGTAGGAGAATCCGTGTCCGTTAGTTGCAACATTGAATCCGACAATGAGTAAGTTAACTTGACGAAGTCGTTCTTTTCCAGCTCACGAATAAAATTCTCCCTCCTTTGGGATTATCCACCTCAAAATGCCACTTACAGTCACTCATCACCCATTCTCTATAGACAGGTACTTGAACCATTTTCTGAAAAACATTTGAAACAAATGCAAACTATTAGTTTGACAGTAGACTTCAAAGGTGAAGTTTGTTGATAAATAATTATCAGAAATTCATAAAATCGATTTTAGATAGAATATAAGACATTGAGATGTGAAATTCATACATAAACAACAACAATAGCTAATACACATGAAAAAATTAAAATTTCGAAAATAAAAATTATATATGATACAAATCAATTTTTTAAAAAGTTAGTGCAAGAGACTTCTCAAACAAAGTCTCCGAACAGACATCCTTTGTGAAGTCTAAAGTTTATAAGCTAAACACCTAATAAGTTAAGAAAAGAAAAAGATATAAAAATAATTATGCGATTAAAATAGTTCAAATTTCTAAAACATCAAAAGCTACACGTAACACACATGTTAGGACAAGAAAATAAAAATAACTAATTACAAATAAGATAAAATTGCATTTTTACTAAAATTATCATGAGAGACTTCACAGTCGAAGTCTCTTAGTAGACTTCTTGGATGAAGTCTGCTTCGCTATCTAAAGAAGACTTCACCCGAGAAGTCTAAAGCAGGGGTCTAGTTTTGCATTTGACTAGAGTTTGAATTTTTTAGCAGACTTCACAGCCAAAGTCTCCTACACAAAGAGACTTCGTTAGAGAAGTCAATACCAGTTTGGGGTCTACTTCTGCAATTGACCACAGTTTTGACTTTTTCAGTAGACTTCATCTAGGAAGTCTCTTTGGTAAGAGACTTCGCATGTGAAGTCAAGCGAAGTCTATTACGTAATTAGACTTCCACGATAAAGTCTTTTTACCTTCAGAGACTTCTACGACGAAGTCTACCCAAAAAGTAGGGTCTAGTTTTGCAATTGACCACGTTTGACTTTTACATGAGACTTCGTCTAAGAAGTCTGTGTAGAAAAATGGTTACCGATGGTTGTAGACTTCATCCGAGAAGTCTACCAATAGTCAATGTTTCGGAATTTTGGTCAAATGCAACACTAACCTCTTTTTCACGCAGACTTCTCAGATGAAGTCTCGATAAAAAGTCTTCGTTCCGGTCAATTGCAAAACTAACCTCCCTTTTTCGCAGACTTCAGAAGAGAAGTCTTTGTACAAAGTCAAACTTACGGTCAATTGCAAAACTAAACCCCTTGTAAGCAGACTTCGAAGGTGAAGTCTCAACAGCGTTTTTTTGTTCAGACTTCATCGTGATTTCATCGTAAGTCTCAGACCCAAAAAGTCAATTGCAAAACTAACCTCCAGTTGACTATTGAGACTTCACCCATGAAGTCTGCCTTTTGAAAAATCGGAGAAAATGAAGCAAAAATTACCAAGATTCGGTTTGAGCTTGTTTTTTACTTCTTAAACGGCCAACAACTGATCAAGCAACCAATACTCAAGCAACCCAGGCGTTATTATGCCCAAATATTAGTGAATTACAATATATATGGATGGTAAATATTAAAAACGAGATTATAAAGTTAAATGGTTGAAATGAGAGAGGAGATCGACAAAAATGGAGCTTTTGACTCACTTTTAGAGCATTAACATCTCTTAATACGGTTGTTTGAAGCATTTAGACCTAAATTTGTATGGTAATGGTGGTTGGGAACTATTGAAAACGATGACATTTTCGTTATTACGTGAGAATTTGTGGGTTATTATTTTTCAAACCTAGCCATCAGACTAAAAGAAATCTTATATCACGCAAATCCTTTTACCAAATATAATTTTCACTATGATTTTGACACTCTAGGCCAGACTTAGGATATTTGGGATTGATTTTGTGTTAGTCCGAATGGATCCACATGAGTAAGACCACTTGTTGAAAGAGTTTGTAGAAAGTTTGAGGATGTAGAAAGGTATTTATACAAGTAGATAATCATAGAGTTATAGATAGAAATCTAAATAGATGAAGACTAGGAAAGTTAATTAGATAAGAAAAAGAATAAGTTTATCATTATCCAACTCTAATTTTATTACAATACTTGTTGCTAGGTTCATACTCGAAGTATTTAAATCCCAAACAACATGTGGTCAAATACGTAGTAGTCAAGAGTTCATAAAGCCACTTGCTGCTTAGGTCTACTCTAAGTATAACATATCTAAACATCCCGATGATTGAGCTCAAGCATGTAGCATGATGACCGGTTTATGTCGAACTATGAGTTTGAGGGTCATGATGGTTGGTACAAGTTGAACCATAGGTTTGAGGGTCGTGATGACACATATAAGGGAGAAATGTCGAGCATGATGCTCAATGCATGCATGGATTGATGAGGTGGTGGAAAGTTTTCAAATTATATGTTTGAGGGTCACGGTGACCAATATATGATGAGTCAAATGCTCGAAGGTTGTGGTCGTCAATATAGGTGCATAAAGGTATCTGAAAATGGACATGAGACTGATATAACTGGTTATGTGTGTTTTAAGCATGAGACTGTCATTTGATTGTATTGCTTGATTGGAAATATTTATTTTCATGATAACATATGGGTGGGAATTAAAGCCGACTCTAGGCTAAAGCTTATGATACTAATGCTTAGAAACATCAAAATTAAGACATTAAGAGCTTAAATTTTAGGAACTTTGGTGTAGTGTAGTGGTCGATTTTAATTGTAATTGTTTCATGGTGCCAAGTTCAAACCCCGAGCACCAGACGAGACCCAAGACTTCTTATTCTGAGAGAAAATCCTAAGCCACTACTATAACGCAAAACTTTTCTATTTTATTTACTAAGGTACTATCAGGAGAAAACAGTCAATTCTCCCATGAACTTAGTTGCTTTGGTGAAAACACCCCTAATGCTTTGCTCCGTACTTAAAACCACATGAACTAACATTAATTTTGAAATTCATACATGAACAAAACAAATCCGGCTCAAACCCACAAATCGCTAAACGGTGTTACTCTTCCGTTAAGTGCCTGCTGACTATGACGCAACGTCATGAGTGACTAGGATGTCACATCAGCAGATCGATCTGACTAGGCACCACGTCATCAGTCTATTAAAAAAAATCAATTTTTTTTAAAAAAACATATGAAAATATTAAAATTAGAACTAGTATTAATAACATTATATTTTCTAAAACAAATCCAAAAACTTCCAAAAGATCTATAATATTTCAAAAATATTTTAAAAATTTCAAAAAATTCTAAAATTCTAAAAAAATTATTAAAATAGTAAAACTAAAAATTTATAATTTTAAAAAATATTAAAATTTATAAGAAAGAATTTGGAGTATGGATAAAATTCATGGATGATTTTTCATCTAGCTTCCTACAATAGTCATGTATATGTATGAATTTCCTCTTCATAATGATAATCATAATGATAATTCATTCAACAAAACATGTGTTAATTGATCATGATTAACCGTTAAACTAAGTAATATTTTTATATTAACGGTTTAGATTATAAATTTTAAATTTATGTTTGTTTTACTTTTTTTCCGAGTGATCCGCAATTGGTCATTAAAACTTAATAGAATGGACGGTTAGATAAGGTTTCACAATTGGTCACCAAACTTTCCACGTTGAAGGTTTATTGTGGGAGTAAAAAAACGTAGAAGTTTAAAGTGAAAGTGGCTGTCACCTTTAAGAACGAGTCTAGTAGCTTTTTACCATATCAAGGCAATATCAAGGCAATATAATCATTATCTCCAATGAATATGCAAATACAATGTTAAATGCTACTAGATTCGATCTTAAAGGTGAAAATACACATGTTTTGGATTTTTTTAAATAAATTTTGAGATATTATAGATTTTTTTGGAAGTTTTTGGATTAATTTAGAAAATATAATTTTTAATACTAGTTCTAATTTAATACAAGTTCTAATTTTAATATTTTCATAAGTTTTTTTCAAAAAAAAAATTGAATTTTTTTGATTTTTTTTATAGACAAATGACATGGCGCATAGTCAGGTCGATCTGATGATGTGACATCCTAGTCACTCATGACGTGGCGTCCTAGTCAGCACACACTTAACGGAAGAGTAACACCGTTTAGCGATTTGTGGGTTTAGGCCGGATTTATTTTGTTCATGTATGAATTTCAAAATTAATGTTAGTTCATGTGGTTTTAGGCACGGAGCAAAATATTGGGGGTGTTTTCACCAAAGCAACTAAGTTCATGGGGAATTGACTGTTTTTCCAGTACTATTAGTCTTCAGGTAAACTATTGGAGGTGAATTATCTTAAACCTATGAAAAATCTTCCGAAGGTTGATCTATAGCCTCAATTTTTCTTAAGACACCCCAAAATAAGGAAAAGAGAAGCAAATGTAGCCCATCACATAGCGCGGAGCTTGTGGGTAATAGAACGCATCATGCACACCTTATACTTAAGCCATTATTGATGAGACCATTCAAATACGTTTGTTCTACTGACACATAATCTTAGGAGTGTTAGCTGCGTCAAATCTACGAATCACGTGGATCCGTTTAGAACCCCAACTAAATTATTAATTGAAACAACCGTCAAATACAAAATTTTAGTAAAAAACTCGTTCATTTATAATTCTGTGTAAATATATCTTGTTTAATCGGTACTTTACGTTGTTTTTTGCTAAAAAACGATATGTGTGTATTTTCTTTAAACATAAAACAACACGGTGTTTGTTCAAAAAAATATGAATTTTTAAAAAATTGCTAATGTTGATTTAAAAGTTTTCAAAACGGCTTGTAAAATAGAAATTATCATTAATTCGTACTCATGCTTATCTTTATTTCAGATGCTTTTAATTCTTAAAATTATATATGAATTTTTCATTGTTTTACGCGTCATAAAATCTGATATTTTAGTTATATTGATTCATCGTTTTAGACTCTGTCGATTGCATCACGTTTCTAATGCTATTTTAAAACAAGCACCGCATCTACTTATGTCTAAAATATATATATATGTCGTCTTTTAGTGAATCAATAGACATGAATATCGATTTGATGACAGTCGTTTAAAGTTTTGACCGTACTATAGATGAAAGAGTTGTTTTGTTAGTAAATGTTTTTGAAGGATTTAAAATAAATCAATAAATATTTAAGGGGGGTTTCTTTTTTTTTTTTTTTCTTTTTGAATGAATATAAAATTATATTCATCACAAAATCCTTTTTACATTATATGCATCCTTTGGCTAAAGTTTTTAAAGTAAAGCTTTAAAACAAATGAAAGCTACTCTTCAAATTGATTAGTTGCGGCCAAAACCAGATGCTTAAGCCGTCTCGAAACTTCGCTGAACCCACAAAACCGAGAGAGCTAAGGCGATTCCGAACCTGGTGATCTATTTGCAAGCATAACTTTGCAGGAGGAGTCGGCAATTCGCCATGTCGACGATGATTCCTTTCCCGCCATACAAAGTGTATCGTAGCCTGGAATGCATATATGAGGATAAACCGAGCAGAGGAGGAGAAGAGCGGACCTGAGATGGTTGCAAGAATGACACGAAACGTAGAGGAGAAGTGTTGACGGAAGATGCCTCTCGTTAGCAAACCCCATATCTCCAATGAATATGGGCAAGCAAAAAAGAGGTGATCTCGGGTTTCCATAGACGCCGGTTATAACACACACTTAGATGCCACATTCACGTTCCAAGAGAGCATTTGATCACCTGTAGTTAGGCGATCATGGACAGCTAGCCATGTTAGAAAGGCAAATTTGGAAGTGGAATTGGAGAACCAGATTCCCTTGTGCCAAGACTTAAAGAACCCGGTCGTCGTATTTGTTGCCATGTCTCTCGAGTGGAAAAACGTGGCCTGAACTTCCCTTCAGCATTCCTCCAAACTGCATGATCCTCATTCTCCTCGACTACGGCAAGCCGCTAGACCTGTGCTAGCTCATCCTCTATTTGGTTAAAAATGGCTGACATGTGTCGAGGTCGTCTACGTGAAACCGCCTCTGCAACACTGGCCTGCGAGTGGACCCCCAACTCAATGAAACCATGTTCACCCATCAGAGAATGTAGCTGACCCAATAAGCACCAAGTATCGTACCAAAACGAAGTGGAGGAACCACTTCTCACCTCCATCCGTTGAAACACTCTTGCTTGGTCTCGATATTTCAAGAGCTTCCTCCAAATCCAGGACCCCAACGTTGTGCTAGCTTGAACCGACCAGAATGAGGATGTATGGATTAAGTTACTCTTGATCCAATTAACCCACAATGGGTCTTTTGCGGAGATGATCCACCAGATTAGTTTAAAACAACACACCTTAAGACCAAGGCCACCTTCGCTCTTCGGTCTACATACATCCTGCCATGATATTTTTGCTTTACGAGGGTTCAAGTCTGGTCGGGACCATAAGAATGATGCACATAACTTTTCTATTTCCCGAATGCAAATACTTGGCATGCGGAAAGCCGAAATCCAGAAATTGGTGAGGCTTACAATCACCGAAGTTAAAAGTTGTAGGCTCCCTGCATAAGACAAAAATCGATGCTACCAAGAACAAAAACGAGCGTGAATCCGCTCCAAAAGCGGTAAATAATCCACAGGGGACATTCTCTTGGTCAAGAGAGGCAGTCCCAAGTATCGGGCTGGTAGGGAGCCCACAGAAAATGGAAACCGAGCTAAGATCATATCACGAATAGGCTGAGAGATGCCTGCCATATATAGGGTAGATTTTTCCAAGCTAATGTGTAATCCCGAGAGAGCAGCGAACTCAGAAAACACATGCAGTATACCTTCTGTAGATCGGTATTTCCCATCCGAGAAAACCAAAATGTCATCAGCAAAGCAGAGATGAGTGATGATCATGTTCTTAGATCATGGATGAAACCCAATTCATTGTTCCGAAGCTGCCTTATCCATCATCTTAGATAACACATTCATGCAGAGAACCAAAAGATATGGCAAAAGTGAACAACCTTGTCTTAATCCTCTTTTACTTCTGAAAAAGCCGACCAATTCCCCGTTAACTTGGACCGAAAAAGAGGCAGTTGTTACACATAGATTGATCGAGTGAATAAACCGGTCCGGTAGATTGAGTGCCCTCAATACACATAGTAAAAAAGGCCATTGAACTGAATCGAAGGCCTTGGATATGTCGATCTTCATAGCACACCGAGGAGAAACTCCGTCCTTGTGATAATCTTTGACTAATTCGGTAGCCAAGAGCACATTCTCCATTAGTAATCTGTCTTTAATAAAGGCGGACTTGTTTGGGGCTATAAGACTTGGGAGAATGCTCTTCAGTCTATTCGCTAAAAGCTTCGAGATAGCCTTATATAAGACATTGCAACATGAAATAGGACAATAATCTTTCATCTCCATCGCACCAATTTTCTTTGGAATTAAAGTCAAAATTGTAGATTTCAGTCCCTTTGGCAAGAAACCATACCTGAAAAATGATTGGACTGCCAAGATAAGGTCTTTCCCCAGAATAGGCCAAGATTCTTTAAAGAATTCCACAGTGAATCCGTCCGGACCGGGCGCTTTGTTATTTGGCATAGAAAAAATCACATTCTTTATGTCCTCCCCTGTTACTTCCGCGAGAAGTTGAAGCTGGCCTTGGTCTTAGCAACCAACATGTAATATTGCGCGAGCTGTCTCCTCATTTGGGCCCATATAGTCATCAGGTTCCATTGTTAACAGCTCTGTAAAGTAGCGAACTGCTTCATATTTAATTTCAACCGGTTTTGAGAGCATACAGCCAGCCGAATCCTTGATCTTGCATATTGTGTTCATAGCTTCCCTTTCTTTAACCGCATTATGAAAGACCTTATTATTTTTGTCCTCAACGTTCAACCAATGGAGCTTAGATTTCTGGCGAAGAAAACCTTCTTCCAAGCTCGCGATTTTCTCCCATCGAATGAAAGCATGCGCCTCTACCTCAACATCATGAGAAGGCACACTTGAGATGGTGATTTTCTGTTTAGAACATAAGTCCTTATAAGCTTCCGAAGCTTTACGGGAGAGGCCAGCCAAAGCATTTCGACTTAAAACCCTCAAAAGGGGCTTGAGCTCTTTAAGCTTCTTAGTGAAACGAAACATTGTGGAAGTGGAGCTAAATAAGACCTGCGTGTTAGCCCAGTATTGTTGCAGTTGCGGTAGAAATTCAGGATGTGACGTTATAACGTTGGTAAATTTAAATGGACTCCGTGCTTTGGGAACATCCACCTGCAAAAGAACCCTCCCTCTCAGATGGTCTGAGCAGCCTCCAGCCTTTATTATGCTATAAGAATGAGGATAATCAAGCAACAAATGTGGATTATGAAACACCCTATAAAAAGGGAGGTTTCTTTATTAATAATTTAATCGAGAATTTTTAAATGGATCAACTAATACTTAAAAAAAAAAATTCATTTAGTTAAAATTTTTTATTAATAATTTAATTGAGAATGTTAAAATGAATCTAACATCTTTAAGATTTTTTATTATTATTAGAATTCAAATTTATTAGAGTTGTGGCATATTAACCAAGATTTTCTTTTGCATGTTTATCGACTCCCAAGTCAAACCCGACTGTTGACTTTCAAACAATAACTTTGGGCCATCTTAGGCCACATTAGATTTAAGTTGAAGGACCACGATTTCAATTTTGATCATAGCGTAGTGCAACAGGCTGAAAGATTTTGACTTTCCCAATCATGGCTTTCGTCGCCTATTTACACATTCTTCCGGGTTTTTTTTTGTTGTCCATGTTTTCTTGGGTCCTTTTTAAAAAGATAAATATATAGAAAAACAATAAACTTTTTTTATTTCAATATTTCCTCTTTTCTTAATATTTCTCTATTTTTTTTCTTTGCTTTTATTTACAAGTCTACCTCATTTATTTTGTTAATTATTTACACCTTATTTATTTAATCATTTAAAATTCTTCTTAACACTTTTTCATTTGTCTATACACTTTTTCATTATTAATGATTAATTAATAATAATTTAAATTAATTAATTACAAAAAGTAATTAGAAATGAAAATATTTTCCTATATAAGAATAATAAACTATCATATTGTATTTAAGTTCAAAATTTATAAGAAAAGTTGTAAATTTAAATCATGCATTAGGCCTCCAAATATGTCGGACAGCCCTACCTCATTGATCAATTCCTACAATGCAAGCAAACATAGAATGTGAATAACCAAAATTTTGTGTGAACACTATTCATTCATATTAACGTAGCCCCTGCTGTTTTGTTCAAAAAATACATGTACGATAAAAAAAAATCTTAAATAACATGTGACTTAGGTGGTGTTCGTTTGGTAGTCGTTGGCGACTGTGACCAGCGACCGCGATTGCGCGTTGTTCGTTTGGCAGTCGCGGCGACCAGCGACTAAAAATTCGAGTTGCTGATTTTTTCAGCGACCAGTCGCTGGATCCTGCGACTGCCAAACGAACAACACAGCGACTGCCAAAATAAATTTATTTTAAGTTTTTTTTTTTTTTTTGAGAAAACATTTATTTTATGTTTTTGTTATATTTTCATTGATAAATTTAGGACTTTATTTATTATATTTGGCTTAAAAATTTGTTATAAAAATTTTAATATTTATTTTTTATATATGTAATACGTAGTAGTAAATGATAAAAAAATATTGAAAACTAATTATAAATCAAATTTCTTTATTTTAAAATGACATTATTTGAATTGATATAATGGTCAAAACGTGTAAGAGTTTGAACCTCCTTCTTACAACTATTTTGCCATTTGATACTTTTAGCAAATACCTATATATACCATATCGCTGTTTGTTTTCCTTTTTTTTTTTTTTAACCTTCACTGTTTGTTTTCATTAAAAACACTATCTTAATTTTACAAATACCATAGTAAAATTATGTTTTGACAGAAAACAATATATTCCATTCATATTCTTTTAAAAAGGAGAAGAATCTATGATCCGGTAAGGCCGCATTGCACACGCGAACATGAAGATAACGTAATGGACCAATGATTTTCTATTTCATTTTGTCACAAGACCAATGATAAAATGACAAATTAGATAACATCCTTAGTTTTATATGATTCCCGAATGGACCCGTATATGCTTTTCTGTATGTTTTAATGTCTTTGCTACCAACATTTGCATACGCGTGCGTGCGTGGAAGGTACTTTACTTGTTTTGGATGCTAACTAAAGGTAATTTTGAGAATTTGAGATAACCAATGTTTAAACGCGGCACAACACCTTTTCCATGAATATGTATGTATAAGTCGTTCAAATTTTATATTTATTGAAGTCGTTCAAAGGTAGCACCTTCTCCACGCAAAGTTTCGATTTAGTTCGCAATCCCATCAAACATGATTCTCAGACTCAAGTTACTTAAGTGAAAGTTTGACATTGTCTACCCCAGAAAATTTTAAAATCGAGTTGTATCCCTTATTCTGTGAATAACTAATGTTTATTCATACAGTTTATTTAATGGAAATCTTAAGCCATATATTACGGAAAGATGGATACAACTCAACTTTTAAAAATTTTATGGGGTCGGTAGACATTGTCAGACTTTCATTGGTATAGCTAGAACCTGAATGTCAAGTTTAATAAAATTTTGATTAACCAAAACTTTGCATGGAGATACAACCCGTAGGTCTTCTAATATTGATATGAAAAATGAGACAAACTCAAAAGTCTAGATATCAATTCTTTTTTTAATTCAACATGATGTTGTGTGCCAAATATTAACCACAAATATATGACTACTATTGCACATCATTTGCAATAGTGTAGATGAGACTGAATCAATATAGAGCATGCGGTTATGTGACAACTTTATCCGGATAAAGTCAAACCGATATGGGATAATATGGTTTTGGATTTTTCATAACGTAATGAAAACAATAATGATAAAAGCTGTAGGATATATGAATGATCTACAACATGATTAAATACTGGATATATTAAATACTTGGAATCACAAAGCAAAACATGATTAAATACGGGGAAATGAATTAAGAACCGTTCTAGCTAGAACTCAAACAACGGATAAAAAAACTACAAATTTGCTACATGTTTATCATAAATCACAAGGACGAAACCATAGAGAATTAGAGAAGTTTGCTATAAAGACACAGTCACAATAGGATGAAGCCAATGTGTTTTCTCGATTATGGGAAAAGTGTTGAATGATGCCTATTTTGCTTTCAAACCAAATTGAAGAAGTCAAAGAAGGAACAAGTAGTTACACACCAAAGAAGGTTGCTGAATCTAGTTACTTTTGTTTAATTGAAAAACTAAACTATAATCTAGAGTTAAGCATGCTTAGTAGTAGTTTCATCTAGCAAACAATGTTTGGAGTAGGTGTCAGAAGTTGGTATGATTTTGCTTTTTGGCTATAAGGTTGTATCAATTAATGAAAGTTCTAGAAAACAGAGCATTATGTATCAATTTCCACTCTCTAACTCATTTTACTTCTCGATCTAAAATCAAAAAACATGTGGTATGCAAAATTCAACATGGTATCAGAGCATAGTTGATCACTAGAACTACAACTGAAGAAAATGGCACAAGAAGTCGGGAGGAAAAGGCTAGTGATCAAGATGGACACCAAGCAAGAAAGAAGAGGCTCACCAAAGAGGGAGCTAAGAATGGCTGCAGAGATAGCAGATGAAGACAACGCAAGAATGCACCCCAAGAGTGCGCAAGATTGTGCCAGACTGCAGAGACAACGGATAAAGAAATGAGAAGAACTCACAAGACAAAAGAAAAAGAAAACCTTGTGTTCATCACAAGAGAAGAGACCAAGAAATCAAGTGAACGAAACACTAGGGTGATTGACAGTGGGTGCATAAACCACATGACACCAAATGAGAAACTGTTCAGAAAAATAAGCAGAAACTTAAAAATCCAAATAAGAGTTGGAGATGGAGCTGTGAAAATGACTGTGGGAAAGGGAGACATTGAAGTTGTGACAAGGAAAGGTAAAAGAGGCATACGAGGTGTTCTCCTTGTACCTAAACTTGGGAAACATATGTTAAGTGTTCCCCAAATGATCACTAATGGATATTAAGTAATCTTCAAAATTAGAAATTGTATCATTTATGATCCTACTGGAAAGAAAATGGAAGAAGTGGAGATGATAAACAAGAGCTTTCATCTGAACTGGCTCTCAAATGAAGAAACTGGAATGGTGGCTAAAGATGAAACCACATAGTTATGGCACAAAAAACTTGGGCATATAAGACACTCAATTCTAAAGATCATGCAGTCAAAAGAAATGGTGATCGGTCTGCCTAAGTTCAACATAGAAGAAGGAAATAGTGGAAGCTACATCTTAAGAAAACACATCCGTGACCCATTTTCCAAAGGAATCAGAAAGAAGAGCCAAAACAAACTCGAACTCATTCACAGTGATGTGTGTGGTCCTATGCAGAATACATATATCAATGGTAGCATGTATATACTCTCCTTTATTGATGATGTTACAAGAATGGTATGGGTCTACTTCTTGAAAGAAAAATCAGAAGTACTTTAAACCTTCTAAAAGTTCAAAAATCTTGTTAAGAATAATGCAAATTGCAGAATCAGAAAGCTTAGGACAAACAGAGGAACAAAGTATCTCTCTACAGAATTTTCAGAGTTTATAGAAAGAAATGGCATTGAGAGACAACTCACCGCAACATACTCTCCACAGCAAAACGGAGTCTCAGAAAGAAGAAACAAAAGCTTAGTGGAGATGGCGAAGGCAATGATCAAAACCAAAGATCTGCCATTGAAATTTTGGACTGAAGCTATTCATTATGCAGCTTATGCTCAAAATACCACACTAACAAGAACTCTGAAGAATAAGACTCCTCTAGAAACTTGGAGTGACTCAAAATCGTCTGTAAGTCACATGAAAGTGTTAGGAAGTATATGCTATGTTCATATACCCGATAAAAAGAGGAAGAAATGAGATGACAAGTCAAAAAGGGCTATATTTTGTTGGATACAGTTCACAAACAAAAGGTTACAAAGTGTACTTAATAAATGATAACAAGATAGACATTTCCAGAGATGTCATATTTGATGAAGATAACAAATGGGACTGGGAAAAGAAGGAAGCAATCAAACACTATGTCATCTCACCTGAATCAGAAAAAGGAGAAGAAAACCAACTAGTTGATGAGTGAAGCTTAAGAGACAGTGAAGCTAGAGGAAGAAGAAATGTTTTACCAAGTCTAGTGAATCTGAACTTTGACAGTCCAGGAGGCAGCACAAGTCAATCAAACAAGAAAACTAAATCAATTAATGACATTCTACTTACTAGTCCATTTGCAGATGTTGAATACTCTGGAGCATGTGAAAGTTTTTATACTAGTGCTGAAGAACCTGCAATATTAAAGAAGTAGTTAAACATATGGATTGGACATGAGCTATGGAAGAAGAGATACTTATGATCGAAAAGAATCAAACATGGGAGCTAGTTAAAAGACCAGCAAACAATAATGTGGTGGGCATCAAGTAAATATTCTGGCTGAAAACTAATGCACAAGGAAATGTGGTGAGACATAAAGCTAGACTAGCAGCAAAAGGATTCACACAAAAAACATGGTTTTGATTATCTAGAGACATTTGATCCATTCTCTAGACATGTAACAATCAAGCTGATTCTAGTAGTGGTAGCTCCGAGGGAATGGAAAATTTTCTAGTTAGATGTCAAGTCTGCATTTCTAAATGGTACTCTAGAAGAATAAATATATGCATATCTTGGATTTGAGAAAAGAAGAGAAGAAGATCATGGTTTGCGTCAACAAAAAGCTCTATATGGTTTGAAGCATGCTCCGAGAGCTTCGTACAGTCGGATCGATGAATTTTTCCAACGAGAAAAACTTCACAAGAAGTGATAATGACAATGCTTTATATACTAAAGAAATCTTGGGAAAGTTATTGGTGGTATGCATATATGTGGATAACCTTATTGATGATGAGTGATGTAAGATGATAGGAGATCAAAGGAAGATGGATTGAGGTCTCTATCCTTCTTTGAACAGCAAGGAACGTGGATGGGATGAATGAGATGGATGTCAATTGAAGAGATGAGGATGAGCGAATGGAGGGTGGGTCGATGGTGAAGATGGAGTCGCCACACAAGGGATGGATGACTTGTGATGAGACAGATCTATAGGTCGCCTTGATATCACTCACAAGGAAAGCTAGAGATTTAGGGTTTCAGAACTCTTTCTCAGAGAACGATGAAAAGAACTGCGTTATTTTATTAATGCCAAAAAAATGATACACGGCTGCTAAGGAACATTATAAAGGGGCTCGTGCAGCTGATGCCTTCTTGGGCGAAACCCTAATACAAATACTAATCTATAGTTTGATGATTATTTTATGCATTTGTATTAGGTGTCCATTAAAAATGCATAAAATAAATAACACCTAATACAAACTATGAAATAAAATAAGCCTATCTTCTAATGGACCTGCAAAATGAGCAAACACAATATATTTTAATGAAATACATACCGTATAGTGGGCTGGTCGAAAATGAGAAGGCTTAGTCGAATTTCATAGTCTCTCTTCATGGGCTGATCTCTGACAAGCTTAGGCGGGCTGAATTGAGAAAAACATTTTCAAGTCTTGGGCCTCTTTAGTCTTGGTCGAATTCTTCATGTCTTGAGCTAGGAAGCCTTGAACTGCCTTGTTGAATAATCCTCAACTGAAGAAGTCAAAGAGGGAACAAGTAGTTACACACCAAAGAAGGTTGTTGAATCTAGTTACTTTTGTTTAATTGGAAAACTAAACTATAATCTAGAGTAAAGCATGCTTAGAAGTAGTTTCAACTAGCAAATAATGTTTAGAGTAGATGTCAGAAGTTGGTATGTTTTTGCTTTTTGGCTATAAGGTTGTATGTGTGTGTAAGAACATGGAGTAATGGAAGAGTCAGAAAAACAGAGCATTATGTATCATTCTCTACTCTCTAACTCATTCTACTTCTCGATCTAAAATCAAACAAACATGTGGTAAGCAAAATTCAACAAAAAGTCATTACTATGTAAAATATTTCTCAAACGTGTCCAAGAATTAAAGTAAAACAAAGGAACATTTGTATTGAATCTATTTTCGAACTCTTATTCCAAACCATAGGAAAGCAGAGCATACTCTTTCTATTTCGTTGATACAAGCTTTTGGTAATCAATACGCCGAGGTCCAAAAGTTTATTAGGCTATGATAACTGACCCGATTAACCGAAGGCGGGCCAGGCGGCCTTCAAACGATAAGTACCGCGCCAACTAGTAGCTTATTCGAACTCTTATTCATCATATAAATTGGAGTAACATCACAATCAAACCAAATACTTACATTCTTTCACTGGTGTAGCCAAACCGGATGAATAAACGTTAGCTATTCACGAAAATGGAGATACAAATCGTTTTTTAAATGGTGTGGGCTACTATAAATTCGTATTCATAAGGAAATGTTTTACATATGTATAACAAGTGTACAGTCGAGGAGTATAGATTAGATCAAACCTTGAATCTTTAAAATCGACTTAAAAAACTCGCAGCCTTTTAACAGTATGTTGTGGCCTTGTGGGTGTGGAGAATTCTATTGAGTGGCATTTCACAGGTCAAGCAATATACATCTTTGATTTGAAAGGAAATCTTAAACAACCACCTATGATAGTTCCTGGTAGCTTTTTAGGCATTTATGTAACATACTATTACAATATTTTTTTTATCATAAAGTCACAGCATTGATGTCTCAATAATACTTAGTTTCAATACTCTCTCCGTTTCACAAAGAACGTCGTTTAAGGTTTTTACACACATTAAGAAAACAATTAAATTTTCTATTTTATCCTCCCTTAATATATCATACAATTTTTTTCATTGATCAATACATTTAATGCGCTGAAACTGTGAAAATTCATTGCTGAATTTCAGCGATATAATTTTTGTGATCTCTTCGTAGAGGATCTTTCAAAAGACATATCACTTCCGTTTTGGTCTTATGCATGTTATTCTTTGAAGATTTCTAGAACGTTTGGTATGTGATGTGCCTAGGGTTTAGGAGTCTAAGGCAAATGAAAACAAATTACATTATGTTTTAAAACATTTTTTTGTAGTGAAATATGCGTCTAATTAAAAAAAATGAATATTATATTGTAAAATATTTGAGATAATGACTGTTAGTTTCTTAATCTATAAGATCGAATTTTAAAATCAAGAAAAATAATACATAAATTACATATTTTACCAAAAGATCAAATGAAATTTTGGGGCCACTAAATTTACATAATATTATAGGGCATGAGGCATATGCATTTTATTTTTGTCATTAGTCACTCCCGCACTCATTGTCATATTCGTGGCTGATTAACTCTCTTTATCAACAACAAGATGCATGTGTTGTGTTGTCACATTTGCTCGTCAAAATTTCGTGTCATCAACAAATTTGGAGATTAAAGGTTGCTATGTTCTTTGGATAATCGATCAAACCACATCTGCATACAAGGCCATCCCTATGTCATTTGATGCCTAAATCGAAATAAAAAAGTAATGTCCCATATATAAGTTTTTTTTAATGGAATCAAACAACGTAAAATAACATTAAAACATCATTTGTTATAAAAAAAAATCAGAAACATCAAAAAACATATAGTGGAATCAAACTTTTGACCAAGAAGATAAATATACTCTTCGTGAAAGTGATGCCCCAAAAGTTACTATAAATGTTGCTGCTTAAAGTCTTTGCTGGGCAGAATACAGGCCGGAGGCCGGGCCTTTCTACGTCCAAAGTACAAGTCTAGAAACTTGAGAATCCAGTGAACTTCTACATATTGGATTAAAATATAGAGATATGATATCACTAGAGATGATCTATAAAATCGCTATCACCCCTAATTTGTTTTTATGAATTCTAAAAATCATGACTACTCCGAGTCTACTTTTATGAATTTTTATTAACGTGCATTATTAAATAGATAAAGTGGAATCCACCATGACATAGCATAACTCTTTTGCATTCTTGTATATTTAATACATTTCTCTTTACTGACATTACTGTTATTATAAGAGAAATGTAAAGAAATGAGGAGTAAATTATTATAGTAATTTAATGTTTGTCGTTCTTTGGATGGTTCTCTGTCGACTTGGGTTTCAAAGTTTGTCTCAGATCTCGATGTCTCGCTCTTCAGGTAAGTTTTCCACCGGTTAAGACCGCACTGTTATTACTAGTCTGGATGATGCGTTCTCTCGCTTCTTTATTCAGTTTGAAGCAGTTTGCAAAAGCTGAAACTGTCAAAACCTGAATTGTGAAAGGAGCAATATAGTCTCTCCAGAGACTCTCTGCATCTTGAGTGAATCTGGAACATGAATCTTGAGTGAATCTGCGATAGTTTTCATTTTGAAAGAAACTTGTGCGATAGTTTTCATTTTGAAAGAAACTTGATCTTACATCCCTGGCATACTACTAAATTAAAGTAAGTATAGTAAGAAACCAGTAGAGTGAATGATACGGAGCAACACGAAACAGAACATGGAACAGAGCACGTGATAAGGAGAACGTCAAAGCGAACAAAAATACCAAACCGAAAATACGTTACTTGACACACAAGATAATCAAAAGTAAGGCAACAATTATCTATGTTAAATATTGTGTTAAATATTATGAGTGCTACTAAGAGTCATACGACTCATTATTTATGTAAAATATTATGAGTGATAATAAGAGTCATACGACTCACTCTCAAAGAGGAAGGAGCGGAGACTCCATTTGTAAAGCAGAAGCACATTAACGTGTTTTAAGGAGTGGAAGCTCCATTTGTAATTTGTAATTTGTAATTCTCCTATATATATCAATGAAAGCAAAAGAGAGAGGAGGAATTTTATCTACACAAAAACATATCGATCATGTTGTTCTTAGAACAATACTCTTGGCTTTGAAGAGGGACCTATCAGTGAATTCAATATTAGTTAATTCGATTAGGCTGACATAACCTAACATTAATACAATCATTTTCATACAAAAGAATACAACATAAAAATTACACATCAACAAATCACCTATGGGGGTTTATTGGTTCAAGATTTTAATGGATTTAGAAATCTAAATAAAATCATGTGTTATTCAATCATTGATTTTAAAAAAGATTTATAAATCATGTGTTATTGGTTCTATCATTTATAAATACTAAATAAAATCACTATCTATTCAATATTAAAGATTTGTATGTGTATTTGATTTCACATTAGATTTAAATGGATTTGAAAACCTATATTACTAATAAATACACTACAAGAAAAATGTGTATTCTTAGCACATGGAAAACGCTATCTAACGATACCGTAGCGTTTTAGAAAGCGCTCTATCAACGTCCATGATAATAGGTTGGGCACCTTAGTGGAATACGACCAACCTTGTACATTGGTTCAATGGAGCAGAACTCTCCTTCTCCGACAACAACATCATCATTTGAGCACCAATCTAGTAGTTGACATCTAGTTACTACTTTGCCACCATTACTAGCCTTTGATATATAAACATCATCAGGCTGTTCACACAAGAAAAGTGTATTGGTTTAGACATACAAAATGGCATCATCAAGCACATGAGTTAAAATTAACTAACCTTCTTCCCTTTAGCCAAGTCATGAACTACATTTTGCAAATTTTCAACTCTGTTGATCAATTTTGCCTGTTTTGCTTCAAGCTTCTGCACATGTGCATCTCTAGCCTGAAGAAATGCTAGCTTGGTAGCAATAACCCCTCTGCCCATCCCTCTTAGCCTTCCAGACTTGTCTTTTCCTAAAACTTGACTCACATCATCCTCTCTAATATTAGTACTAGCTGTGGATGCTATGTCACTGTCAATGGATTTAATTTGTTCCTAACACAAATATTTCAATATAACTAAAGTGTTAGCTATACAAACAATCATTATCAATTGAATTCATTTGTTATTGACACAATTATTTCAACATAATAGTAAACTATACATATAATCCAAGTTCCCTTTTCACTTACAATAGTATCCACAAATTCTGCTCTTCAAATTCAGAGCTTGGATAATCATATGGCTTATCAGTCTTTATATCCCCATGCTTATAACTCTAACATGAATTCCTCTTGTATTTCTGATCCATACCTCTAATCACTAGATGATCCACCACTGTAGCTATCGACTGATGACACAAATTTCGGTAATCTATGCAAGAACAGAACATGTCACTTGGATTACCCAATCTCGTTGCTGATGCATGCACAAAAGTAGTTTTCCCTGTCTGATACTCAAGGCTAACCCTGTACGCAAAAACATTTCAAAGTTCAATCGAATTCTGAAAAACATTTGTACTTAACAAAATCAATGAAAAAACAAACAATTTCATACCTTGGAAGCCAAACCCAAAACTTGTCCATGTTACAACAACACCACAGCTCCACGACCAAATATACATACATATAAGATAATAACTTTCATATATCAGACTGAAAATATCTAATCAACCCTATTAAACACAAATAAAAAATACATAAGAGAACGAGCAAGGAGTGAATGAATGTGAACCAATTACTAATTACTCACCAGATAAATTTGTGTACTCCTTTGCTGAATGAGAACTTCAGAAGCCCAAAGCTCTCTGCCAAATTGGAAGCAACAATTATACTTAGAAAAAATTCGCTTTTATCAACCATAAATTGCTTAAAATTGGAGATTAACCCTAAATTTCACATACCTTTATCTGAATTGAACTCATAAACTTGCCTACAAAACCGAAAAGTAAACGAATCGATTTAATCCCAAAAACATGTAAAAAAGCGCTAAATCCAAGTATATGCGTATCGATTACCTTCTGTGCTTCGTTTCTGGGTAGTTGACGAGATTGACGAGAATCCCTCAACAACAAAATCGAGAATTCCTTCGTTTTTTCTCTCGTCAGATTATGGATTAGGGTTTGTAAGAGTTCAATATGTAGCTGAGGAGTGTAAGAGTTTGAGAGATTAGGGGTATAAATTTTTTATTTTTTATTATCATTTTTTAACAAGCGGGCAATTAAAAGTCGTTTTGGTCCCGTTTCACATTTTCTACAGTGTTTAATTTTTATATGTGCTATTAAATATCAGGCGCGAATAAAAAAATTAAAGCGTGAAAGTTTTTTAGTCTGACCAACAAATTAATAGCGTTTAATAATAACCAAACGCTATCTAAAATCATGGTTTAGTCAACCATAGCATAAACACCTAAAATGCTATCTTCTTTTACTATCAATACTTAATTTTCGTGTAGTGATAGAGATGTTGAAATCTTTAGTCCGCCATGTTATTTCAGATGGATTTGCAAAAAAAAAAAAATACATTAGCAGTTTCTATTTTCCAGAATGCATGTGTCACGTTAAACAACATTTTCAATAAGAAAGAAAAAACAAAAAGAGATTCAAGATTCGATATTCAAGCGTGGGACACATAGTAAATAAATTCCGAATGATGTCATTATTTTTAAAAACCCCATAATTAATTCAAAAAACATCTAAAAACCAACAATAATAGAAAACAAAAAAATGTTACGCTTAATTAATCCAACCATAACACTCATCAGTAGACATACTAACAAAGACTTCTTTCATCCCTAATTGGTGAATCACTTTAACCGCATCACAACAAACATTTTCTTCCAAATTAGGGACTTCTTTGATAGCTTCCCATATACCAATACATTCTTTTTTTTTTTTCAGCTTCTCCTTGTTCACTTTCTCTTTGTTGTCTTGTTTCCCTTTCTTATATTAGATTGAAGAGTTTATGAGTGATTGTTGTTAATGAATTTATCTCAGTATGAACTTCTTCTGCGTCTTCACTCTAAATGGTTGGTTTACCTATACTTTTAGCATTACTTATTTTTTTTTATGTTATATTTTTAAATGTTTGAAATTGAAATCTCTTTTGTATGATTTTCAAATCCATGTTATTTGACTTTCAAATCCACATTGTTTGATTTTCAAATCAATGAAATCTGCATGGTTTTCTAAATCTTACGAAGATTTCCAAATCCATTAAAATCATGAATCAATAAACCCCCTAAATGTTTTTTAATTATTTATGAAAATGAGATTTTTTAATGTGAAACAGAGCCCACATAATCAGATTTTGATAGGATCTGCTGGGAACCTATTGAGAACTGAGGACTTTTTGGCCATTGTTGACGGTGATCTAGATGAAGAAGGCGATTTTGTGAAGAAGCACAAGTGACACCAGCAGACCAGCTACTCCTGAGCCAGCTGTGAAGGAAGCTATCCAAAAGGATGAGGGGTTAATTGTATTCTTTCCAGGTATTCCATTTGCATTGTTTATATATTATCTCATGTACTCTGGTTGTTGGTTTTACTTCATTTTTGTGGCAATTTTTTTATATTGAACTTATTGATGGTAGTCGTTATTAGCTTTCAATAGATTAAAGATGATTGTTTTAGTAATTCAGATAATTAGAAATTAGTCAAAGATCAAGTGTTTTTTTTACTTCTGACTAGAAGTGAGAGCAAGATATTGTTAGAAAGAGAATGGTGGTATATCTTTCTGTACACATGTTGTTTGATTTAATATTTCCTTGAATCTGTTTTCTTCTGATTTTTTTTTAATTTCAGTGTGTTCTACGAGATTCCTGGATGTGCTAAATCTGCACTTTGTACGGAGTTATTGAACGTCCCATGAGACTTTGGAGATGATCGGCTAGTGCACACCCTGATGGGTGATCTTGTCAAAGGTATTTTAAAGTGTAGTTTTTTGTGTCAAAATTGCTCTGGTCTCTCAATTTTGTTATGCGATCTCATGCAAAACAAATTCATACTAGACAGGAAAATATTGGCCAAAGGTTGCTGATGTACGTCGTAAAAAAACCACAATCGATTATGTTGGCCGACAAAAATGCCCCAAATGAAGATGTCTGGAGACAAGTAATTAATCTTACGCTGAGAATCTATTACAACCTCACATTGATTAGGAATGAGAATCAGGCTTATATGATTCTCTCCACTCTCCTTATGTAAGCTAGGATTTGGAATAGCTCACTTATGGATCCTTTAAGAGTGTCTTTGGCTTATTAGGAGTATATTGTTATCAAAATCTTTGCAACTATTGTTACAATCGTTATCAATTGCTTTGCTGCATAATGGTGTTATCCAGATTAAAATTGGTTCCATGACACTGTCGGTTGGTTAACTGAATATAATTTTCTTTTTGACTACTTGACTTGCCTTTAATATATATATATATGCGTGCATTGCTTGTATTGAATCCTAGTTAGTCGCTGAACCGATGTATTTACACATTTTGTGTGTCTTAACAAGACTCATTCCAATATTATTCTTGTATTTCCCTATTAGATTGAAGACTGTGTCGGAGAACTAGGGCTTCTACAGTTCCAATCGTTGTGATTCTGAAGGTATGTAATTATGATCCATTCTTTGATGTATTTCATTTACCAATCTTCTTGTGTGCTGTTTAATATGGTCATATTAATTTTATTCCATAATATTTGACCTTTAATTGATTGGTTGACCCTGGCGAACACTTTAGAGTATGAAAGGTTGAGGGATAGTTTATCTTTTACTGAATTTGTTACCGTTTCATTCATATATAAATCTAAGCTTGATACTCGATTTTCTTGCAGAATAGTATAGTTAGAAGTTTATACTTTGCTCAAAACAAAAAAATATTGTTCTGCTTTGTTTTCGCAATCACTGCCTTGCATCATCCTCTGTACTCTTTGTGATCTTTTGCTTGATATATACTTTTGGCTGTCTATGACTGCACAGGAACTGATACAAATCCATATTCACTTGATGCCTTAGTTGTTTTCATTTTCTGTGTACTTCAAAGAGTTAACCATCCGGTATAAAACTGCATCTTATACACAGTTTATCTTTAACTGCATCATCCAACTTTCATCGCAACCTTAAATCTCTTAACAAACTATCGTTTCATTCATATGCAATGAATATTGTTAGGGAAAGCTCAACAAGGCATCTTCAAATGCAGGCTTTGTGTTATTGATGTTTTATCACCTTTATGAAGGAAAGGTATTATCACATACGTCGCAACTTTCTTTAAGAATATTTGTGATTTGATCTCACATTTAATTGAATGTTATTTAACTTCCAGAACCGTAAAGAATTTGAGAGTGAATTGATTGAGCGCTTTAGCTCCCTCATCAAGATGCAACTGTTGAAATCAAACAGGTATATTGTTGACATCACATGAGAGCTAACAAACTCGAACTTGGCACAACTACAAATTGCAACTTCATAGTTAATTGGTTTGTAAACCACTTAATTGACTTCTCTTTCCACATATACAAGACTCCTTTACCTGATCCTATTAAATCAGTTCTTGAGGAGGGCATAGATTTGTTCAATCTCCACAGTAGAAGACATGGGAAGTGGGTAGCAACACTACCATTTTACATGACTTGAAAAGTTGAATTATGTCAAACTGAAGTAGTTTGAGCATTGTATGCCAAAACTTGTTCATCATGTTATATTTTAAACAACATTGTATGTTCTGACTGTAACAAATGGAAGGCACTAGTAATAATTTAACAAAAACTAACAAGGAAGACATCAAATTTGTTTATCCTGTACTGAGATGTAATTGGATCATGTTACTCGAGAATTCCTACACATGAGTGTTCTCTACTTCATCTCTTTAGCTTTAGCTTCAGTTTGGTTGCTTCTGACCTGTTTTCCTTTTGATTTTTCTTGCTGTAGACTTGAGTCGACGAAAAGAAGATATGCAGCATAATGGACCAAATGGGAGAAACAACTACGAGATACTTAAGTTGCAAATTCTGAGTACCTCAATTTTATTCAGGTAAAAGATCTTTTGTCCTTGACAGCTCATGAAAAGCTACAAATCCAAATTGCTTCAATATTACTTTAGCACATGATAAAAGATTATAAGAAGAAGGGATGCGCATATGATGTCTTTGTTTTCTGGTTTTCAACTTTCATATTCCATTTAAGTCTGCGGTTCATCAAGTGTGAGAAGAGCTAAAAAGAATTGCAAAGGGTGAATACAAACCACCAAATTTAGAGAAAACAAAACATGGGTCTATTATTTTCGCTGCCATCAACTTGTTTGCTACTCAAGTTCACAGTCTTCTTAAAAAGGTAAACAACAAAATTCTTAAACTACTATAAAAAAAGAGTAAAGAATTTCCTTTCATATTCGAGATTATTGAGACAAAAACTCTTTAATCATCGAAATTCAAAAACTAAAGGCTAAAAGTTCATAAACTAAAATCTGATTTTTGTTTCTGGCCCCATTTGTCACTGAGCGAGCCCACATCATTTTTTTCCTTTTATCTCATGCATCAGAACTCAAGGATATGTATGGGCTTTGTTGTTAATAGATGTTTTTCTTATTAGTTGGCCGCAACAAACCCAACAGTGAAATCTTTTCTAGAGGGGAAGAAAAAGACCATAGAGGAAAAACTTGAATGGTCTCATGTGACTCTTGCCCAAAAGAGAAGCCATGGCGTAGCAGCCATAGCCAGCTATGGTCACCACTTGAATAGAGAGGTACCCGTAGAGCTCACTGAGCTTATCTACAACGACAAGATGGCTGTCCTTACTGCCCATGTCGGATCTGTGGATGGGGAGACCCAGTGGCGGACCCAGCAGAAAAATTAAATGGGTGCAAAATTTAACCAAAAAAAGACTTGAACTCCAGATCTATTACAATTAATGGGGCACGTCAACCACTTTGCCATGACAGATGTTGTTCCTAATGCAAAAAAATCAAATATCTATAGTTAAGTGGGTGCAGCTGCCCCCACATTCTCCAACGTGGGTCCGCCCTTGGGGAGACCATAATCTCCAAGAACAAATGGCCACATGTTACCTTGTGGACTGCAGAAAGCGTTACACCGAAAGAGGCCAACACTTTACCTTAACTTTACTTAGAAGGAAAGGCGAGCCGCTTGGTGATAGAACCTCCAGTCTCAATCTCAAGTCCTCTAGAATTTTTTTGAATAATCTTTAACATGAAAGTTGCTCTCACTCTTCAAGTTGCTCGTGGAATTGAACACTTATGGTTATTATAATTAACCGTTTCCCATTGTCATGAGATTTCGAGGTTGTTAATATATGTAAATTAATAAATAAAAATATTTTAGTGTGGAAAAAATGGTGTTAGTGCCTCTTCAGTGCAGTTGTTGAAATAACAAATATATACTCTAGAGAACAATATCATGTAGGGTGATGATCCAACTAATATTGTCACCATTAGTTGAATTTGCTATACAATCAATGAAATTTATGGGACTAGAACATGTATTTCTAGAAATAGAATATATATATATATATATATGATCAGTACGTAGCTAAACCATTTGCTTGAATATAACCTCAATAAAAAGGGGTGCTAATGATAGTGATTAGTGTTTTTAACATACTAAGGATGTTGTCTTATGGTTAAAATGAATTCCACTTTTCGATCGAATAGTCGAATTCAAATTAAATTGACTACGAAGATTTGTGAACATTTTATGAAACACAACCGACCCAAGGCCCTAGAGAATAGAGGGGCATAATTGTAATTTTGGAAATGATATTGTTTGTGGTAGGTGTTAAACCCTAAGTTTCAGTCGATCCAACGCTATAAATAAAGTCGTATCCACTCTCATTGCTCATTTATTAGATCTTTCTTGTTCACCCTAGCCGCTACACACTTTCCTGAGGTAAGCGTCTTCGAAAGTATCTACGATCTGTTTCTTTTTCTTCTGCTGATCCTTGCTGAAACTATTTCCATCCTTCTTGTTTGTCTGCTGTGACCCTCTTTTCTCAGCTTGATTCTTCTTTGCATGTATCTCTGTGATTCGATGCTTTTTGTTGATTGAGTATCTGATCTGTGATTGATGAAATCAACGTTTTACAGCACAACCGTTATGAGTTCAACGTTTTATAAAACAAAAGCATCGAATTTGATTATATTGTTCGATGGATTGTTAGTTGCATCTGATTGAGCTAGTTATGTTTTTAGGTTTTATGTGACTATGATACTCGATTTGTCTTGTGATTGGGTAGTTTAAGAGCAGTATAACAAATCCAATTGATTCCTTCATGATTTCAAGTCGGGGAAACTCTCGGATTGTTTGCTATAGACCTCCCGAATTGCTGATTTGTATGAATTTTAGCTCGCTTAGCTCAGAGGATAGAGCACCACAACTTTTTGTGGTAGAAATCGGTTCGACTCCGGTAGCAGCTTCTTACAATGATTGTTTTGATAAAGATGTATTTTGCTTAGATTATATATCTATTTTTTGATTGATTATGATTTATTTTTCTGCAGATTTTCTTGACAAGTAGCCATGGGTAAAGAAAAGTTTCACATCAACATTGTGGTCTTTGGCCACGTCGATTCTGGTAAATCGACAACAACTGGTCACTTGATCTACAAGTTGGGAGGTATTGACAAGCGTGTGATTGAGAGGTTCGAGAAGGAAGCTGCTGAGATGAACAAGAGATCCTTCAAGTTCGCATGGGTTTTGGACAAACTTAAGGCTGAGAGAGAGCGTGGTATCACCATTGACATTGCCCTGTGGAAGTTTGAGACCACCAAGTACTACTGCACAGTTATTGATGCTCCTGGTCATCGTGATTTCATCAAGAACATGATTACTGGTACCTCCCAGGCTGATTGTGCTGTCCTTATCATTGACTCCACCACTGGTGGTTTTGAGGCTGGTATCTCCAAGGATGGTCAGACCCGTGAGCATGCTCTCCTTGCTTTCACCCTTGGTGTCAAGCAAATGATCTGCTGTTGTAACAAGGTTACCTATCTTTTATCTTTAATGTGATAATTGCTTCTTTCTGGTTGTGCTCAGTCTCATCAACTATTTTTTTCATGTTGTTTGTAGATGGATGCCACTACCCCCAAGTACTCTAAGGCTAGGTACGATGAAATCATCAAGGAGGTGTCTTCCTACCTGAAGAAGGTTGGGTACAACCCCGACAAAATCCCCTTTGTTCCCATCTCTGGATTCGAGGGTGACAACATGATTGAGAGGTCGACCAACCTTGACTGGTACAAGGGACCAACTCTCCTTGAGGCTCTTGACCATATCAATGAGCCTAAGAGGCCATCAGACAAGCCCCTTCGTCTCCCACTTCAGGATGTCTACAAGATTGGTGGTATTGGAACGGTGCCAGTTGGACGTGTGGAGACTGGTTTGATCAAGCCTGGTATGGTTGTGACCTTTGCACCCACAGGGTTGACCACTGAGGTCAAGTCTGTTGAGATGCACCATGAGTCTCTTCTTGAGGCACTTCCCGGTGACAATGTTGGGTTCAATGTTAAGAATGTTGCTGTGAAGGATCTTAAAAGAGGGTACGTTGCCTCCAACTCAAAGGATGACCCTGCCAAGGGAGCAGCCAACTTCACCTCCCAGGTCATCATCATGAACCACCCTGGTCAGATTGGTAATGGTTACGCCCCTGTGCTCGACTGCCACACTTCTCACATTGCTGTCAAGTTCTCTGAGATCTTGACCAAGATTGACAGGCGTTCTGGTAAGGAAATTGAGAAAGAACCCAAGTTCTTGAAGAATGGTGATGCTGGTATGGTGAAGATGACTCCAACCAAGCCCATGGTTGTCGAGACCTTCTCTGAGTACCCACCATTGGGACGTTTTGCTGTTAGGGACATGAGACAGACTGTTGCAGTCGGTGTTATCAAGAGTGTTGACAAGAAGGACCCAACTGGAGCCAAGGTGACCAAGGCTGCAGTCAAGAAGGGTGCGAAGTGAACTCCCATCATCACAACTCTATCCGCAGATGAATCAAAGAACATTGTTAGTTATTTTTCGTTAGTTTGGCATTTGGTCGCTTGTTTGTGTTACAGCTATGTTTCCTCTCCGTCGGAGCGTTGTTCCCGGAACTGGGTTCTTGATCGGAGGTGGCGGAGCTGCTTATCGCCCAAGCTTTTTGTTTTTCGGTTTTGAATTGTTTTTCGACTTTAAACCTTTTTGGAGATTCTGTTATATTGTGACATTCCTGCGGTTATCGTAGTCTAATATTTACCATGTTGTGTCTATCACTTTTGAGTTTGATCCCCTCATTCTCATAGCACATAACCGGAAACGCTTATAGCTTAAAAGGAAACATTGCTACATAAATGAGTGGGTCATACTGTGGAGAGCAAGTACTAGAAATATGAGATTTGAAAACTACTAATAAAACTGCATTTATCTGATCCAATTACATTACGATAACCGCTGACTACTTAATTAAGCACCACGGATAGTGTCGTAATTGAAGGGGCCAGATTGCATGTCCTGTTTTAGGCAATGTTTTCAAACCCGACCCGAACAGTGAACCGGACTGCCTTCTGGGTCATTGGGCTATCGGGTCAACCATGGATTGACCACGGGTCAAAAAAATTAATGTGTATTGTATATATAATAATATTTTTATTATAATAAATATATTACCGTGAATGGATCGATTTGTTAAGAATACACCATTTGCATTTTTCCAACTATGAGCTAGATAATTAAAAAAAATATGAATTAAGAAATTTAAATGAAATCAGCAACCTAAGCATATGGCTAGAGTGGAACATTGATCGAAAAAACAAAAAAAACTGAGATTAATCAACGATAACTACGTTGATACAAACCGAAGCAAATAAAATAGTA
The DNA here is from genome assembly GCA_004349715.1 of Crucihimalaya himalaica. NCBI lineage: Eukaryota > Viridiplantae > Streptophyta > Magnoliopsida > Brassicales > Brassicaceae > Crucihimalaya > Crucihimalaya himalaica. Next base: position 386,112 of record SMJT01000136.1, read on the forward strand.
GGATAAATACACGATAACTAAAATAAATAAATTTCAAATAAAAAAAAGAGGTTACAATTTACTAGTGACAAACTACAGGTTTGTGAGTCGGAATAGATGAAGTGTTTTGCCGAAAAAACAAACTCAAAAGGTATTAAAAATAACTATAAGGGTTTCAACTATAAAACCCTATATTTTAATCACAAATATAACCTTCGCTTTGTACTAAAAGGTTCCAAAAATCAAACATGCTCACTATCTTGGGTTGACCAGTTCAAGTGATCCATTCGAATCGCGGGTTAATAGCGGTTTTTTTTGTTTTATTGGATTTTTAAGTAGCCGGTTTTTACATAGGATCCGGTCCGGATTATTTGGCGGGTCGCCTGATTTACCGGTCCGACCGGAGGTCTGGGTCGGGTTTCAAAACATTGGTTTTAGGAGGATTATAGTGTCGATTGAGAAAAATTAACCAAATTTAAAAATGTTGTTAGGAGTTAAAAGGTTATTCCGCTACCATCTGTAAACGCAGTAATGTTTGCGGGTGGTAGCGGTTGTTAGCGATTGAAAATAATCAAGAAAACCACTTTGAACCGTTCTGGACCGTTCTAAATCGGCAGATTTCAAAACCTGTTTCTCGCAAGCGTTTGTGGTTGCGAGCGGTTGCGGTTGCGTACGGTTACGGACGATTGCGGTTGCGTAAAAACAAAACTAAAAAAAAACATAAAAAAAGAAACCATCGCCTGAGTATATATATATAGAGTCCTATATATATCTTTTTGTATCATGTCAATTGTTCTCAGACCGAGAGATCCTAATTAATTTTTTGTAACTCTATTCTCTCATGTTTTGTTTTCCTTCATAACTTTCACACAAACTACCGAAAATCAAGAAGCAAACGAAGTATAGTATATCTTTCATTTATTCATTAGCTTATAAGTTATAACTCCTTAAAAGTTTTTCATGGCATCCTGCGTTATAAATTTTTAAAAATATTAACGACTAATTTGGAATTGATTCGAGTTGGAATCAAGCCAAAAATTATTTGGATTCAATGAAAAAACTTTATAATATTTATAAAAGCAATCCTGAAGATCTACAAATTCGAACATATTTTTTAAAGTTTGTCACATTACTTGATGCAATTTTTGGTGATGAACTAAATGCATAAATTAATAAAATTTCACTATAAAATTCATTTGTTTTAAATAATTGTTTAGTACTTTAGTTTTTTTTTAATTATTAATCATATTCAATTTGTTTTTATATTTTATCATAATAATATAAATTTTGTGTGTTTTATACCTTTTAATATATTATATTTATTTTTGTTATTTTTATTTAACCGTTGATGCATCTATCCGCTGGTCAACAGTCATAAAACTCCCGCAAATACATTCATTTTCAAACACTAAACAAGCCATTCAAAATGTTTAATAACGCTAGAAGCTGCAATCCGTCCACTTTCACAAACTCCCACAACCGCAACCGTACCTGCTGCGGTTAAACATGTCAGACCCTTAATCAAATCAGTCAAGTCCGATTAGTTCATGATTGATCTAGGTGATCAAGCCATGATCACAATCCCAATCTGACCAAGTCCGGTCAATTCATGATCAACAATGATCATGAATTCATTATGATTCATCCAACTAGTCAAGGTATGTAAACCCCAGAATCCGACCTACACAATCATATCAGCAAATCAAGGAGTTGTCTTATCTAAACCTAACCAGCAAGCTTAAAAAGTTTTCTTTTATGTACTGTCCACAACTAATGGCCAAATTCCATCTACGAATCAGTCGAGAAGAACCATTATCGTTAAATCAACCATAAATCCAATCAATGTCAATGATAAAATTTGTTTATTTTTACTGAGATTCAAGGTCGACGGCTATTTTCATATACAAAGTTCAGTGTATATATATATATATAATTTTTTTTTACTCTGAAAAATATAGATATAATTATATCTTAGAATTATATATTTGAATACGGAGATATATGGACCATTTTTTATATATATATAACTCATATACATCCGGATCCAGAGGGACCGTTGACTCCGACCAGTGGGTCCTCTGCAATATATGGATCATTAAGTTAAGAAAGCCTTGTAATTCAAAAGTATTGATTTATTCAACTCTATATCTACACTAAATTACAATTATACTACATGTGAAACACATCCAACTCTGTATAATAAGATACTATTTAGAAGACTAGAATATAGGTATTTTTTTTGGGTTTCAATGTTAAGAATATATATAGTTTCTAGTTTCTTAATAGAGATATTTAATTTAATTAGCCAACTAGAAGTGGAGAAGTATTTTGTATAAACCTCGAAAGGATAAGTAACATAATGAAAATATGATACCAAAGAATAATAATAAATGTGAAAATATAATACCTTTGGGCCTTTGACTTTAATTGAATAACAATAGTATTATTTCTAGACAAATCAAATATATTATATCAAAAGGAGTTTACACATACATATTAGTTTCATTACAACAATTGACACAAATAAAAGAAATTGAAACAATTTCAATAAAGGAGTGGAGAGTAACCAAACTATTTTTAGACTTATAGGCTAACAGATAAAATTTGTTATGTCCCCCTTCATAAACTTGTAAATGACTATCATCTTGATATTCTTGATGATGAAACTCCAAAATGCATACCACATTACTTTGGCTAGAAGAAATATTTCAAATGTTGCTGCAATTGATTTTGAATCATGTATTCAAAAACTCGACAAGATAACTTCTAATCTCCGATATTGGTAATGACCCGACCTTGACGACGGTTTCCTCCAAAATTTCATGGAAAGATTTGAAGACCAACAATGGCCCGAGACCATCCACTCCGCAAAAAACATGGGCTACAACCCGAAAACAAAACCCTGGTCACCGTAATGGAATCAACATGAAACTCGTTGATTCCCATACTTTGACCAAGATCATCAACAAAAGCCCCTCAAGCGAGACAATTGAATAGTCAAAGACCCTCGTTTATACACTGTTTTTTCAAAAGAAAAAAACCACAAGAAAACCTAAATCTTCGTTGTCTCTTGTACATCTTCAACTGGCCACATAATTGGAACATCATCAATTTCATCAAAAATTTCCTGCATTTTTTTGCTCTGAGATTACCATCTAAATTCGAATAGTAAGAAGATAGATCTATGGATTCACCATCAGCAAACTCGAATTTAAAGCCAATCATCCACGGCGGTTTCCATAAACGAATATCAAATCCAAAAATCGGAAAAAGAAACAGACTGGGGATGTCCCAGTGGAAAGAAACCAACACGTTCCCTCACTGATCAGATGAAATTGGTCGGATATATTATGACCTTATGGACTATGGAGTGGGCTCTATCAAAGTACAAATAAATATTTTTCGGTCTAAACTAATATATAGAGCCCACGGTTTTCAACAAAATGCGAAAAATGATTATTAGCTACACCAACTATGAAACAATACATAACTACACACACGAACTATCAAAATGTCATTCTAACTACACCAACAAACAAATAATGCATAGTGACATACACAGACTAAGAAACACTACATAGCCACACATACGAACTATCAAAATGTCATTCTAACTACACCAACAAATAAATAATGCACAATAACATACACAAAGTATTAAAAATAATATTTACATAATATATTTTATATATAGTAATTAAAACTAATATACTTTAGTTTAAGTAAAGAAAAAAATAAAAACACATATATAAAATCCAATTAGTTATTATGTATGAAAAAATAGTTTTAAAATATATAATAATCTCACATTTTAAACAAAAGAAAATATAATTCTTAAAAATAGTATTTATTTTGACAATTTGAGGCGCTAGGCGGTGCACGAACGCTTAACGCCTAGCCGTATACGCGAACGGAGTAGATAGCATAGATACGTATATATATATATATTATATTTATATAAAAATAATATTTACAGAATATATCATACTCCCTCCGTTTCATAAAGAGTGTCGTTTTAAGGTTTTATTTTTGTTTCACAAAAGAGTGTCGTTTTGTATTTCCAATGCATATATTTAGTAGTATTTCCATTTTTATCCCTACTATTAATATATATATTATATATTTATATAAAAATAATATTTACATAATATATCATACTCCCTCCGTTTCATAAAGAGTGTCGTTTTAAAGTTTAATTTTTGTTTTACAAAAGAGTGTCGTTTTGTATTTCCAATGGAAATACTACTAAATATATGCATTGGAAATACAAAACGACACTCTTTTGTGAAACAAAAATAAAACCTTAAAACGACACACTTTATAAAACGGAGGGAGTATGATATATTCTGTAAATTTTATTTTTATATAAATATAATATATATATATATATATATATATATATATATCTATGCTATCTACTCCGTTCGCGTATACGGCTAGGCGTTAAGCGTTCGTGCACCGCCTAGCGCCTCAAATTGTGAAAATAAATACTATTTTTAAGAATTATATTTTCTTTTGTTTAAAATGTGAGATTATTATATATTTTAAAACTATTTTTTCATACATAATAACTAATTGGATTTTATATATGTGTTTTTATTTTTTTCTTTACTTAAACTAAAGTATATTAGTTTTAATTACTATATAAAAAATATATTATGTAAATATTATTTTTAATACTTTGTGTATGTTATTGTGTATTATTTATTTGTTGGTGTAGTTATAATGACATTTTGATAGTTTGTATGTGTGGCTATGTAGTGTTTCTTAGTCTGTGTATGTCACTATGCATTATTTGTTTGTTAGTGTAGTTAGAATGACATTTTGATAGTTCGTGTATGTGGTTATGTATTGTTTCATAGTTGGTGTAGCTAGTATGTTCGTGTATGTGGTTATGTATTGTTATAGACCACATATTGATGTAAAAGCCACGCGCATTAAGCGAAAATGTGTGGTCTATATCATACCACAAGCGCTGTTATAACCAAAAACACATTTCCTAACGATCCCGCGCGTGACCATATTTATTTCGGCATTATTTAAAAATGGATCACGTACCAGCTGACAAAAAATTGATTACGTTTTTATTGTTCTTTAATAAATTAATACACATTTAACATATCAAATGTATGAATTCAAACAAATGCTATAGATTTTATGTTAAGTTATTAAATTTTATCGTATACTGTATAATAAAATAAAAATTATTGAGGATAAAAGTTAAACAAATTTATTCAGTGTGATACATACACATACTTTTCGTGAGTCACTTATTTCTATTTTAAAAAATTTAATGTATAAATCACCTCAAAAGCTCAAAAAAAAAGTCGCTGGGTTTATTTTCGAGTAAAAAAAGACGGCTTTCGCTTAAGACCCTCTTTCTGTATCAGTGTCTCTCACTAGGTCAGAATAGAGCTTTAGTTGGGTTAAAACTTATCCCCTTTTGTTTATTCTACCCTGTTTACGCCGCCGCTGTACGCTATTTCAACAAATTTCCAAAATCAGATTAAGTTTGAGATGGTGTTCTTAGTCACATAAAATTATTGTGTCGATTTGTGGGTTCTGTTTGGTGCAGTGTACTTTGATATCGTCTAGGTGAAGATTTCAGGTTCGTTTTTGTGAGGAGAGGAAAGAGATTAAAAGATCTGTCGGGTCTCAGGCAAGGTGAAGGTCTCAGTTCGGGTTTCAGATCTGATTAGTACAGAGATACAAAGAGATACTATGTCGTTAGCCATGGATAAAGCTTTGATGGCTATGTCAATAGAAGAAGAGGATGTTCCTTTTGACATGCCTGACCTGTCGGAATATTCATCGTGTGAGAGAAATGTTTTGAGTCTGGTAGGTCGTTCTCTTAACCCAGAGCGCCAACAGATGAAGCATTTTATCAGAGATTTACCGCGTAAGTGGCAGAAGATAGGTCGAGTTAGAGGTGTCGCTCTCTCTAAGGAAAAATTCCAGTTCTTCTTTAATTCAGTTCATGATTTAGAGGAAGTGCTAGATAAGGGTGTTCATACCTTTAATGAGTGGGCAGTGGTGGTGGATAGATGGATTGAGAACCCACCGGTTAACTAATTGCAAGTAATCCCGATGTGGATTCAAATTTGGAACTTACCCATTAACTTTTATACAATCAAGGCCATCACCGCCTTGGGGTAACAGATTGGTCAAGTTATGGAGGTAGCTTTCGATACAGAGAAATCCCAGATTCAGGAATATGTGAGAGTCAAGGTTTTGTTTGATGTGTCTAGACCTATGAAAAGATCAAAGGTTATCAATCTTCCTAGAGGAGGCTCGGTAAAAGTTTTCTTTGAGTACGAAAGAGTGCAAAAAAGATGTTATGAATGCCAAAGGCTGACTCATGAGAAAGACTTTTGTCCGGTTCTTGCTAAGCAGAGAAAAGAGGTAGCCATTGCTAGGAAAGCTGGGTTGACAGTACAAAGAGCTACATCAGTTTCAGTCTTAAAAGAATCGGATCCCTTATTTGGAGTTCTTAAAGAAGATCAAGTGGGTATTGATCCAATTACAAGAAGAGCCAGAATTGCCCCAGAGGTATTGGAAGGTATGAGAGTATTTGAGAGTGGCTAATGAAGATGAAAGAAGCCTTAGAATTGACAAAGTGAAACAATCAGTTGGAGAAGTTGAAAAAGACCCACTGGCCTAAAAGTCTATTCTGAGGATGGAACCTTTACCAATCATTCATCAGAATGTCAACAAAGGAAAAGGTATTGTCTTCAACTATGAAAGTGCTAATTCTTCTGAGTTTGCCATAGGGTATGTGCCATCAGAGCCTAAGTTATTAGCAGAAGCAATGAAAGCATATTCTATCAGGGAGAGGTTAGTAGAGTATGAAACATCGAATTCTGGAATAGGGGCAGGAGAATTGCTTGGGGTTTCTCTATCTCTTCAGAACAATTCGACGGTTGTTAATCCAGGCGACTGTATAGCTGGATCTTCCGGGATTGTTCAGAAGTTGACAAAAGCTAAACCTAGGAAAAGGCCATCCAAAAGCAATAGAAAGCCGAGGCCCTTCATTCCAAATTTAGAAAGAGTTCAGATGGAGTTTGCGTCTGAGGCTTCAATTGGTTTGAAAGAAAAGAGAAAAGCAGTTGATGAGAGTACAAGCACTGTAAAACTGATGAAGCTTAACTCTCAAGAGGTGATCCCAAAGGAGGGATTGCCTAAAGTGCAATGAGCATTATGAGTTGGAATTATCAAGGATTGGGACGGTCCCAAGACTTGACAATTCCTCGTCTCAAGGAAATGCGTAAGAAACATTTCCCTGAGATTCTGTTCTTGATGGAAACTATGCACAGTAGAGAAGTTTTGTTTGATATTCAGTTATGGTTAGGATATGATCGTGTATATACAGTGGATCCGATTGGAAAATGTGGAGGTCTGGCTTTCTTTTGGAAGAGTAGTGTCAAGGTTGATCTTAGATTTGTGGATAAAAACTTGATGGATGCTCAGATTCAGTTTGGTGCAATCAATTTCTTTGTTTCATGTGTTTATGGAGATCCTAATAGAAATAAAAGAGCCAAGGTATGGGAAAGGATTTCTAGAATTGGAATTGGAAGGAAGGAAAGATGGTGTATGCTAGGAGACTTCAATGATATATTAAACAATGGAGAAAAGCTGGGAGGCCCAAGAAGAGGTGATATTTCTTCTAAACCTTTCATTGATATGCTTAGTGCTTGTGATATGTCTGAGCTGCCTAGTCAAGGTAACAGATTTACATGGGCTGGTAAAAGAGGAGACCATTGGGTACAGTGTAGATTGGACAGAGCCTTTGGTAATGCTGATTGGTTCAGGAATTTTCCTGCGTCAAATCAATCTTTTTTAGACATGAAGGGTTCTAATCACAGACCTGTTTTGGTGAAACTTATAAACTCTCAAGATGCTTACAAAGGTCACTTTAGATTTGATATGAGATTCCTGCATAAGGAGGAGGTTAAAATAGCAATTGCCAAGGCATGGAGTTATAAAATAACAGGTCAGCATAACTTATTGGCAGACAGAATTCGTGAGTGTAGAAAAGCTTTAAGCTCTTGGAAGAAGAAAAACTACACGAATTCGCATGATAAGATTCAACAGCTGGAAGAATTTTTGGAGAAAGAGCAATCAGAGGATTGGCCAAACACTCAGAGAGTTTTCATGCTGAAAAGGGATCTGGCAAAAGCATACAGAGAGGAAGAGTCCTTTTGGAAACAAAGAAGCAGACAGAAGTGGCTGAGAAGTGGGAACAAGAATTCTAAATTCTTTCACGCTTCTGTAAAGGGTAATAGGCAAAGGAAAAGTATTGAAAAACTAAAGGACTCAAATGGATTTTTGCAGGAGTCAGAAGCAACAAAAGGTGAAGTAGCGTCTTTTTATTTCCAAAAGTTATTTACTTCCTCTAATCCTCCAAGTTTTCAAGATTGGTTTGAGAGTCTCAGTCCCAGAGTGTCTGAGTGTATGAATGCAAGCCTTATAGAGGTGGTTAGTGCAGAGAAGATCAAAGAGGCTATTTTTTCCATTAAACCCTCTAGTGCCCCAGGAGCAGATGGAATGGCAGCCTTGTTTTATCAGCAGTTCTGGCATATTGTTGGTCAGCAAGTCACAGTTGAGATTCAAATTTTTTTTAGTGAAGGTGTTTTTCCTGCAGAGTGGAACTACACTCATCTTTGCTTGATCCCAAAAACGATGCAGCCCACAGAGATGGCCAACTTAAGGCCTATTAGCCTATGCTCAGTGATTTATAAAACCATATCCAAGATAATGGTTAAGAGATTGAAAACTTTTTTGCCTGAGATTGTTTCAGAAACTCAATCAGCTTTTGTTGCAGAGAGGCATATCACAGATAACATCTTAGTGGCCCATGAACTAGTCCATAGCTTGAAGGTGCATCTAAATATCTCGACTAATTTCATGGCTGTCAAAACAGATATGTCTAAAGCATATGACAAAATTGAGTGGAGCTACTTGAGAGCTTTACTGATTGCTTTGGGGTTTCATCAAAAATGGGTCTCTTGGATCATGATGTGTGTGTCTTCTGTGTCATACTCAGTCCTTATTAATGACAAGCCTTTTGGTCTGATAACTCCACAAAGAGATTTGAGGCAGGGGGATCCTTTATCTCCTTTCCTCTTCGTTTTGTGCACAGAGGGTTTGTCACATTTGTTGAATAAAGCTCAAGTTGAAGGTAAACTGGAAGGTGTTCATTTCCATCCTCAAGGTCCAATGGTTCATCACCTTTTGTTTGCAGACGATAGCTTATTTCTTTGCAAGGCTACAAGTGATCAATGTGGGGTTCTACAAAATATATTAAGGGTTTATGGAGATGCCACAGGTCAGACCATAAATTTAAACAAGTCGTCAAATACTTTTGGTGCTAAAGTTGAGGTGAGGGTCAAACAGAGCATTCAAACAAGGCTGGGAATCCTCTCTGAGGGAGATGCAGGTACATATCTTGGACTCCCAGAATGTTTTAGTGGATCAAAAGTTGAGATGCTTAATTATCTAAAAGATAGGGTAAAAGCAAAGCTGTCAGGTTGGCATTCGAGGTGTTTATCTCAAGGTGGAAAGGAAGTGCTTCTGAAATCAGTGGCAATGGCGATGCCAATCTTTGCAATGTCATGTTTCAAGTTGCCAAAAATTACTTGTGAAAATCTGGAAAGTGCTATGGCTTCTTACTGGTGGAGCTCTTGTGAACATTCAAAGAAAATCCATTGGCAAAGCTCGGAGAGATTATGCCTTTCTAAAGATCATGGGGGATTAGGGTTTAGAGATATCAAAACCTTCAACCAAGCCTTACTGGCTAAGCAAGCTTGGAAACTCTTACAATCCCCAAATTGCCTTCTATCCAAACTCATGAAAAGTATGTATTATGCTGAATCTGAGTTTCTTGATGCTGCATTAAGTCAAAGACCATCCTTCGTTTGGAGAAGCATTTTGTTTGGAAGGGAACTCCTCATTAAAGGTTTAAGAAAGAAGGTTGGTAATGGAGCCTCTTTGAAAGTTTGGTATGATAGTTGGATTGAGGATGATGGGCTGAGGGCCCCGTGGAGAAAAAATCAGTATTTTGATGTGAGTTTAAAGGTGAGTGCTTTAATTGATGTCAGAAATGGCTTCTGGAACAATGATATTTTGGAAGAGCTTTTTCTTCCTCAAGACATAGTGAGAATAAAAACCATTAAACCTTGTTCTTCTCAGAATGACTTCTATGTCTGGCATCATAACAAGTCTGGTGACTTTTCTGTAAAGTCGGCCTATTGGCTAGCGGATACAACAAACAAAGCCCAGGGGATAAGAGAAGCTTCAGCCTTACTGTCCACTTTGGATCTGAAGAAAAATATTTGGAAACTACAAACTGATCCAAAAATCAAGATTTTTCTTTGGAAAGTTTTGTCATGGGCTCTACCTGTAGCGGATTCATTAAATAGAAGAGGGGTGAAAGTAGATGATTATTGTCAAGTCTGTGGAGAGACAGGAGAGTCCATTAATCACTTGTTGTTCATTTGCTCTATCTCTAGACAGATTTGGGCTTTATCAGACTTCCCTTCTCCCTTAGATGGATTTGAAAAGGGATCTGTTTTTTCTACCTTTCAACATCTTTTAGAAAACAGAAATAACAGAGATTGGCCGTCTGAGTTGAGAAAGAGCTTTCCTTGGATTATTTGGAGAATATGGAAGAACATAAACTCCTTTATATTTGATGGAATTAGCTTCTCTGCAAAGGTCACCGTTGACAAGATCAGAGAGGATATTTTGGAATGGTTTGAAGCTCAGAAAGTGGAATCAGAAGAGGCTCTGGTTCTTAATGATTCAATTAATACAGACATTCAAAACAGAAAGCTAACAAAAAGGAAGGGATGGGATAAACCACCACCAAATTGGGTAAAGTGTAATGTAGGATTCTCTTGGTCGAGGAGGAATGGTTTGGTTGTTGGAGCTTGGGTGTTAAGGAGGGGAGGTGATTCTCCATAGCCGTCGAGCTTTTTCAGGTATCTTAAACAAAGAAGATGCAAGCTTGAGATGTTTACTGTGGGCTATAGAAAGTATGGCTAGCCATAAGGTTAGGTGTGTGGTGTTTGCAGGCCAAGACAATTTTTTGGTAGGAGCAGTGAATAGACCAAAGGAGTGGCCTTCTTTCAAAACACAATCGTTGGCATTAAAGAGCTCTATGCTTCCATTGATGGAGTGGAAAATGGCTGTTGAAAATGCTGCTTCAAACAGAGGAGCTAACCCTATAGCTCAAAGTGTCACGGGAGATTTGAGAATCCAATCTTATGTTGCAAGGGGACCTCCAAGCTGGCTGGTTTGTTTGTTCGAAGAAGAAAGGTATTCTTCTTCTGTTTGACTTAGTATTTTGTGTTGTGTCTAGAGATGACTTTTTCTAGTGGGTATGGAATCGAAATTTTTTTGGTATAAGATCAGTTCCTGTATGTGGGATCTTGATGAATTTTAGAAATTTTAAGCTCGAGGAGTGTTTGTAGTTCTTTTTCCTGTGTAACTTTTGATTCCCACTTTGATTATAATATAACATTAGATGACAAAAAAAAAAATCACCTCAAAAGCTTACAATTCTACTATCTTAGCACAAAAGAAACTTTAAGCTGATATAATTATTATTAAAACGAAAGCTAAAATTAAAGAAATATCATTAGCCTTTAAAAGCTTATATATTTACTATAATCAGAGAAATACACTGTTTTTGTAACTTAAAGAATGGTTTTTCTTTAATAAATTAATACAGTTTTAACAAATAAAATGTAAAGGGTGTCATAATGGGTCAAAGTTAATGGGTCAAAGTTAATGGGTTGACCCAGCCCAACCGACCCATAAACTCTAAAGGTTGAAAATAATGGGTCAAATGAGTTAGTGGGTCAAATGGATTTCAAATGGATTGATGGGTTAAATGTGTTGGGTTGAAACATGTTGGGTTAAATTGGGTTAACGAGTCAACTTAGGTTATCCATTACCCAATCATTTTTCTATAAACATTTTACCACCATCTTCAAAGATATAAAGTATAGATTCATATTTTTTGCGGGAAAATTACGGAATTATGTTTTTAACAAAAAAATTGTGGAATCGAGTTTTTGGCGAATTGTGAAACCGTATTTTTGGAGGAAAAATTATGAAACCCGTATTATTTTGGCAGAAAAATTTCGGAATCACGTTTTGCCGGAAAAATTGTGAATCTCCATTTTTTGGCAGAAAATTACGGAATCACGTTTTGGTGGGAAAATTTTGAATCCGCATTTTTTGGTGGAAAAATTACGGAATCTTGTTTTTGGTAGGAAAATTGCGGAATCGCGTTTTTGATGGAAAAATTATGGAATTACGGAAAAAATCAAACAAATGCTTGTATAATAGATTTTATGTTAAGTTATTAAATTCTAGCGTATACGTATAGTAAAATAAAAATGATTGAGGATAAAACTTTTACAAATATATTCAATGTGATACATACACATACCTTTAATGAGTCACTTATTTCTATTTCAAGAATAAATGTATAAATCACCTCAAAAGCTTACAATTCTACTATCTTAGCGGAAAAAAACTTTAAGCTAATACAATTATTATTAAAAATAAAGCTAAAATTAAAGAAATATCATTAGCCTTAATAAGCTGTGTTAACAAAAACATAATTACAAAAAATGTCATGAATGAAAAATTCTAACGTATACAATATTTACAAAAATGCCACCCGAAAAGCTGATTTCTTAAAAATCTGTCATACTAATCTTTCACATATTTTTGTAAATAATATAAGCTTTCGACAGATTTATTTCAAATATTATGGCAAATTTATTTGAAACTTATATTTTCTTGTAAACCATAGATTTGTGTTGATTTAATGGCAGATTTATGTATAATTAGTTGTGATAGATTATTTATGATGACAAACTTTTTTTTTGTGGCAGACGTATTTGTTAAAGACATCAAAAATTACGGAGAGACCACTTCACCACTTAGGGTATGGACATCCATTGTCTTCTTCATACTTTCATTTTGAACATATATTTGGTTAATGCTACTTGACAGATACTTGGTCTAGACATTTGTGTTGATATATTTATTGGAAACGTCGTGAGACGAGATGTTAATGAGATGTTACTGGTGGACAACGGAAGCGTCTAGCAACAAGAAAAAATTTGAGTAATACATATATTCACCTTGATATACCCTTGATTCATTATAGTAAATGGTTTAGAGTTGAAGGTTTAGAGTCCATTTCTATGTTTTGATGGCAGTGTTTTCTTATTTTATTTTAAGGGTTTTAGATTTTAGTGTTTAGTGTTTATGAATTTAGGGTTCATGATTTATGGTTTAGAGTTTAGAGTTTAGAATCCATCTCTATGTTTTGATAGAAGTGTTTTCTTATTTTATTTTTCTGGTTTTAGGTTTGAGTGTTAAATATTTAATGTTGAGGGTTTAAGTTTCAAGGTTTAGAGTTTCCGCTTTATAATTTGATTTTATATTTTGTTCTAGTATTTTCATTGATTAAGGTTTCAAAAAAGTATTGGTTTACATTTCTACAACTCATGTCAAACATAATAGGTTTTGTTAAAGGTAAACTTACATTTTTGTCCGTTGCATGAAACGCTTAGAGAAACAGTTCATATATATAAGATTTTAGGAACCATTATGGTTCATGGACAAGTGTTTTCCAACACAAAGCTAGAAGTAGAAAGATGAATGCTTTAACCAAATCTTAATTGTTATGCTTCTTTACTTTGTCTTGCATTTTGTCTTGGTAAATTAGTTCAAATGGAAGACTTGGAAAATAAAACTCATTATCAGTGCTAACTTTGTTGTTAAATACCTAATTAAAGCTTGAGATAATTTGTAGCTGTTTACCTCTTGAGAAAAAAAAATTTATTAGCAGATTATGAGTGCTAGCTCACAACATGAATTTTCTCAAAAAAAGATGGCGAATTTGAGTAAATCACTATCTAACAATCATTGGCGCCAATGCGAAGGAGAGACAAATCATTGTGAGCAAATGGTTAATTCTCTTAACATTTCTTAGCAAAAGTTTGCTTGACTTAGCTACAACAATTACAACAATTCACAAAACATTTGCAGTAGAAATCGGTGAGAAAAAAAAAACTGAAATTAGTAAACAAATATGCGACAACACAGAGAAATCAAAACTGTTATTAGCAAATATATCAGCGAGAACATCAAAACATATATGTCAATTAAAAACACAAACAAAATTGTCATTACATTTCAAACAATTATGTTAATACACAAAAAAAATCTGTAAAGAACAAGAAATTTGTAGTAAACCACAAAAAACTGTTATCAGAACCTCTCTGGAGACGAAGAAGATCTCCTCACAACGATGGCTTCAAACAGAATTGCTATTTAGTCTGAGGCATAGGACCATCGGCGCCGGAGACAACGAGCAGTATGGATTATGAACAACAGTTACAATATCTACAAAATCATTTGACTTCTAGGAAAACGGTTTCAAAACCTATCCAAGGGTTCATAAAATACTTCACCAATGCATGTATATGGTGGAGACGGCCAGGATGGACGAAGGTCCACACCGGTGAAGAGTAGGCGACGATGGTGACGCCGGAAACTGATGAGCCACAGAGAACATGAACTGTCCCTTCGAAAAATAGTCCAAATCGATGCACCTATGGAATCTGATTCTGCGGAAATCAGTAGAGGAGCCTCTTCGTTCGTGGCAGGTCTCATGGAGGGAGTAGTTTCAAATGGAGATGGCTAGAGTTTCGTTGAAATCGAAGAATAGAAGAGATGAGGTACAAAGGGAGAGAAGTGAGATATCATAAATTGTTAATTTATGATTTAATTATTTAAGTGTTCTATTATTTAATATAAAAGTAATTAGAAATGGCATAATGGTTAATATAATCTCCAATTTAGGTTAATTAATCTTTAACCAAAATATTAGAGTTATTCTAGTAAACCCTTTCCATTGGGTATTACATAAGTTATTTTTGCAAATATTACAGTCAATTTAGGTAATTTTCAGTTTAAAAAAAAAACTGAAGAAGGTTTACCACGGATGTGGAAGTTTAGAAATCGAAATCATTGCTTGTAATATAGACATTTACTATATCGAATTGTTCTGGCAATACTATATAGACATTTACTGAAATTATTGCATGCAATTGAATGAGGAATCTTAGTAAATGTCATTAGGAATCTTATTAATGATAAGTTGAAACTGTCGCCAGTGGAGATTTTGTTCATGTTTAAGACCTTTGAAATCGTTTAATCAAGAGTGCTAAGTGAGGTCTTACTGTTTTATTAGGATCAAGTAAAGGATAGAAATATAATAACCCGGGGATCCAAATAAACCCAAGCGAATGTCCAATAAAATCCACAAAATTTTTTTTTAGAAAGACATGTGCCAGCATGTGTTTGTGTGAAACTTTCTTTATTATATAAGATTAGGTGAATACCAGCGCATACACGTGGGTTTTGTTTCATCCGTTTTTGCTTTAATTTTACATTCACGTATTGTTTTGAAAAGAAATGTGCTTTGTTTAATTGACCTAAATTTTTTTACTGTGTGAAAACATTTGAAAGTGAGAGATAATATATTAGCGTGGAAAAAATGTTCAATCTTTCATAATAAACTATTTAAAAAGGTTTTTTTAATCAAATTTCATTTTACTTTTTTTAGCATATTAAATTTTTTCATTCGTTATGTTCGGTTACATTTTTCTAACCCGTGATTTCATATATGAGCATAGTTACGTATTGTGAGTTGGAAATCTCTCCAAAAACCTAAACCCTTTTTAATATGGTAGTTTGTACTCTTACCATTTAAAAAAATATTAACTTTCAAACATAGTTACGTCCATAAATTATTAACATCGAAGTTTTATGTCTTGTAAGCTTAATTCATGAGTTCTTTTGTAAAATATATAGTATCAACAAATTTAAAATCTTTTTGCTCCTTTCTTTTTTTCTTCTGGGTAAACACTTAAAATAAAAAAGACCGGTTTATAACATATGATAAAACCAAAACAAATAATCATTAAAAGACAATACAAAATACTTATATTGCTACCCTTGATCTTACACTGTCTCCATCAACCTAGAGGTAATAAATGATGAACACGTTTTTTATTTACCACAAAATGTGTGGCACTTCTTTCCAAGTATCATTTACATATGCCATTTACCATATATATATATATAACAAATGAAAAATAAACCATAAGTTTGATTATAGAGAACTAAAAATAAATAAATAAAAAACTCTTTCGCCAACAGTTACCCCTAAATCTCACCAAAATACTCTGACACCCAAACAATATATTCAGACCTTTTTTATAAACCAAATTTCGGTCGCAGCTCTCCAACAAAGTTACACCAGCTGAAATTCTTTATAAGTATACCCAGTGTGTCTTTGTGTATCAAAATCATGGGTCATCAACAACATTTTATTATTTTCTAAGCGTATTACACATGATAAATACAACTACTAACATATTAAACCGTCAAAAACATTTCAAAAGCGTTCATAGTTAACTCGTTACCTTGAATGTTGAATTAATGCGTCTATGAAAATGCATCGTAACGTACCTAAAATCATACCTTGATCATTATTGAATTTCATTAAAATGCCTCAAAAATTATATTCGTTAGAATTGAAAGATTCGATTAGATCCAATGCTAAGAAGATATAGCAGCATATCCATCATAGTTCTTCTTCTGGGAGACGCATGACCTCAACCTTAGATGATTTAATCATACTATGATTTCATTGTTCAAAATTAAGCTACAAAGTTATAACTCCATTTTCTTATTTCTCTTATAATCAACAGTGTCACAATTTTGTTCCTAAATATTCCCTTCGCCACCAACAAAATCACCATCACAAATCTTTACTATCCGTCGTCTCTATTTATGTTGAATTGATGATAGAATCATCGTTTACATCGTTATGTTGCACTGTCTCACCAGCCTCGAGACCATTTTGGCTTGCAAAGGTTATCGATTTTTTTTCCTGGATAAACGGTGATTGTGATACTCATCATGTTCTCATGTGGTATTTCCAACTCTTCGCTAATCTTGTAGAAATTTCTTATATGGTTAGACTCAAAAATCTCAAAATAATTTTGAAAGTCGGTTAAATTGTTAAATTTACCAGTGTAATTGACATTGTTATAATTGGCAAGAAAAACAATAACGCCAAGAAAATTAATTATATGTTTTTTTAATCTCATCAATCTCCTCTCCAAACATCGCTTGCAAATATTTGCGTTCCAAGATCATCTTATTTTTTTTTCCAGTTATGGTATAATACAAAGTCGTTGAGTTGAGCAATTGGATGTAACGAGAAGTGTGAAACATACTAATTATATTAAACATTTATAAGAATCTATTTTTTATGGAAAAAGATAAAATAAAATAAAAGAAAAATTTAAAAGTTTTACATTTAAAGAGCCTTACACTTAATACTTAATTTTATATTTAATCAACTTCACATTTTTTTAAGGGACACATGTCATTCTCTCCATCAACCATGTGTCAAGTAGATGGAGAGAGTTATCCAACTATATATATAAGGTAAGAAAAACCAGTCTCATGATCAGATCGGTTGATCCTTCTTTGGATCGATCGATCTCTTCATTCCTTTCTCGCCCTTGGATTCCGATCGATCGGTTCTGATGTGGATTGATCGGTATCTTCTCTGATCCTCATCTGTAAAATCCGATCGATTGGTCCTAATGTGGATCGATCGGTCTCTTCTCTATTTCTTTGTCCGTGGGTTTTGATCGATTGATCTTAGTGTATATCGATCGATCATTCTCTTTCATGACTAGCACTGTCCCGCAATCATCCCGAAAAATGTGCAAAACTTCCTATCCCAGCATAATGTCTCGTAACCTACAGAAAACTTAAGACTCAACCAAAAAGACACTAAAAGACGGTAAAAAGACGTAACAGACTCAAAAACGACGCTAAAACTTGAGACAAAAGATGAAAAAGACATGGTATATCACAAATCATTTTGAACAAATGGTTCACTCTCTTAACATTTCCTAGCAAAAGATTGCTAGATTTAGCTACAACAAATATATTTCTTCTTCTTCTTCTTCACAAAACATTTGCAGTAGAATCAGTGAAAAAATGAAAAAATTGTAATTAGTAAACAAATATGCGCCTACACAAAGAAATCAAAACTGTCATTAGCAAAAAAATTAGCGTGAATATCAAAACCAATCGGCGAGAACATCGAAACAAACATGTCAATTAAAAACACAAAAAACTGTCATTATATCTCAAACAAGTACATTAGTACACAAAACAAATCTGTAAAGAACAAAAAGTATGTAGTAAAGCACAAACAATCTGTAGCCACATAAACCGATAACACAAAACATTTCGTTACCGTAAACTCTCCATAGACGAAGTAAATATGCAAAAAACATTTACTTTTTGAGCTAGAGTCAATGGTGAGAAGAGAGAATAAATTGTCGGTGTGGGGAAGACAATGACTTACATAGGCGGCGATTGAAATTTCGAGTGGAGAAGATGAATCAATATGGTCGATTTGACAAACCGACCAAAATGGAAACAGTGGCTCTGATCCAGAAGATGTAGCCTTGACGACGTTCCTCGGAGATCTCCTCAAAGCAACTGCTTCAAACGAAATTTCTCTTTAGTCTAAGGCATAGGACCACCGGCGCAGGAGACAACGACCAATATTGATTGTGATTAAAAGTTACAAAATCTACAAAATCGTTTGAATTTGGGAAAAACGGTTTCAAAATCTATCCAAGGATTCAGAAAATACTTCACCAATGCATGGATATGGCGGAGAAGGCAACGATGGAAGAAGGTCACAACGGTGAAGACTAGGTGACGATGGTGACGCCGAAAGTTGATGAGCCCATGGAGAAGATGA
The DNA here is from genome assembly GCA_004349715.1 of Crucihimalaya himalaica. Taxonomy (NCBI): domain Eukaryota; kingdom Viridiplantae; phylum Streptophyta; class Magnoliopsida; order Brassicales; family Brassicaceae; genus Crucihimalaya; species Crucihimalaya himalaica. Next base: position 404,983 of record SMJT01000136.1, read on the forward strand.
ATAGTCCCTTCGAAAAACCTTCCAAATTGATGCAGTTACGGATTTCGATTTCGCCGAAATCAGTAGAGGTGCCTTGTCGTCGTTCGTGGCAGATCTCATGGAGGGGGCGACTTCAAATGGAGACGGCTAGGATTTCGTTGAAATCGGAGATTAGAAGAGATGAGTTGAAGGGGGAGAAGTGAGAGATCATAAATTTTTAATTATGATTTAAATATTTAAGTGTCCTATTATTTAATATAAAAATAATTAGAAATGACAAAATGGTTAGTATAATCTCCAGTTTAGGTTAATTAATTTTTAACCAAAAGATTAAAGTTATTCTAGTAAAACTTTTCTATAGGATGTTAAATGAATTATTTTTCCAAAGATTAGAGTCAATCTAGGTAATTTTCGGTTAAAATAAAAGAGTAACAGTACAAAGTGACAAGGAAAATTTGGAAAACTAGATTATAGCAAAAAGATGAATTGCACTAGCAAAACAAATCACTAACTAAAATATTTAAAAAATGGGAAAATGTCCAAAAAAGTCTGAACTTTCAAAATCTGGACGTTTTAATCCCCAACTTCCAAAATACCGTTTAAATATTAAAGTTTTCGTTGACTTGTTCCATTATTATGTAACTTACGTTGACTCGGCAAAAAAAAGCATGCCGTTAACTCGAAAATTTACGGAGTTAAATATATTATCAACATCCACACTCAAACCCTTTACCTCTGAGACTACCATACACCTGCACTACCAATTGAGCTGAGACGTTTTTATTGTAATGTTCCAAACATACATAATTATATATATTAACTTAAAATCTCCATTGTTATCATCTCTTCCTCCGCCACCACTCCTCCAGCGCTAGAATGAAGCTCCGATCACGAAATGACAGCGACCCAGAAGCGAAATCAGGGTAAGAAACTCGGATAACACTCGGATTCCTCAGCGTAGACGAAGTGACTCGACATTGGTGGTTGTGTTGAGAACGGAGGAAATGGAGAGAGAACTGGATTTAATATCGCGGTGGCAGGAGGAAGAGGAGGAGGAGGACGATTTGTTGGGGTTTATGGCAAAAGGAAGGGTGAACCTAGAGATTTGTAATGGTGACTTGGAGGAGGAAGGATGAGAAGGAGATGTTGTTGCCACCACTATTTTTTGACTCGCCGGAGTGGAGGCGGAGGAAGAGATGATGATAGTGGAGAAGAATGGAAAAAACCCTAATTTTTTTTTTATTTGGGGATTTTAAGTTAATATATATAAGTATGTATGTTTGCAACATAACAATAAGAACGTCTCCGCTCAATTGGTAGTGTAGGCGTATGTTAGTCTCAGAGGTAAAGGGTTCGAGTGTGGATGTTGATTATTTTTTTAAAACCAAAACGACGCCGTTTTGAAGTTACATGGAAGTTGTTAACGGATAATAACGGACATTTAACTCCGTAAATTTTCGATTTAACGGCATGCCTTTTTTGGCCGAGTCAACGTAAGTTACATAATAATGGAACAAGTCAACAAAAACTATAATATTTAAACCGCATTTTGGAAGTTGGGGATTAAAACGTCCAGATTTTGAAAGTTCAGGCTTTTTTGGACATTTTTTAAAGCGGATTAAAACGTCCAGATTTTGAAAGTTCAGACTTTTTTGGACATTTTTCCCTTTAAAAAATGTCCTTTAAGGGTTGAATATTGCTATGAAAACATATAAATCTATCGAATCAACGTGTGTGCACCAATCTACATATTGCTTTCACATTAGTTTTCTGCTTTTTTTTTTTTACGGTTTTACAAAGCTATTTATAATTTGGTGTGGTTTAAGTGCGGTTTGATATAAAAATATTTGATGATTTAGATTTGGTTCACTATTATTTTTAAGTATCTAATGGTTAATTTAATTAAAATATACTTAGGAATACATTTATTTTCATATATAATAATCAGAAAATAATAAATTTTCATATATCAAGCGAATCTTTTATTTTACCAAATGTAATTTTTATTATGATTTTGACAATCTAAGCCAGACTTAGGATATTTGGGATTGATTTTGTGTTAGACAGAATGATCCACATGAGTAAGACAACTTGTTGCTAGGCTCATACTCAAGTATGAAAAAGCCAAACAACATGTGGTCAAATATGTAGTAGTCAACAGTTCATAAAGCCACTTGCTGCTTAGGTCTACTCTTAAGTATAACACATCTAAACAGTCCGATGATTGAGCTCAAGCATGTAGCATGATGATCAGGCCGGATTATGTCAAATATGAGTTTGAGGTCATGATGGCTGGTTTAAGGGTTTGATGATATAGATAAGGGAGAAATGTCGAATATGATGCTCAATGCATGCATAGATTGTTGAGGTGGTGAACATGGACATGAGACTGATATAACTACAGGTTGTGTGTGTTTTAAGCATAAGACTGTCATTTGATTGTACTGCTTGACATTTTTTTCCCTACAACTTATGTACACGCGCAGTTATTTCTTTGTCTTCCAAGATATAGGGGAATCGCCAATCCTAACCATATAGCCAGAAAGCGACCGACGAGTGTTTGGACACGTTTTGAAGTCAGAATCGAAAAATGAATTAATATGAAGTGGAACCTTGGACGAAAGAACAATCCCTTGTCCTGGTGTTGACATAAGGTAGCGAATCAAATACTGAGCAGAGTTCCAATGATCCTAAAGAGGAGTTTGCATGAATTGGGCGAGAATATTCACCGCATAACTGATCTCGATCAGGCCGAGTGTGAGGGAGATACACAAGTATCCCAACAAGACGACGATACTGATTAGGTGCCAAGAATGGTGCACTTGTGGAAGAAAGCAACTTGTGATTTTGCTCTAAAGGCGTATCAACATGCCGTGAACCCGAGAGACCACAATCCTCAATAATATCAAGACAATATTTCCTTTGGGACAAAAAATTCCATTAGGACCATGAGCTACTTCGATTCCAAGAAAATATTTCAACATACCGAGATCCTTCATCTTGAAGCATGATATATCATGGTTTTTACCCGTTTTTAGCCATGATATATGTCTTGTTTTTAGAGTCCTTCTAGTGTTTTTGTAGTCTTTTTGAGTCTTTTCAGATTTTGGCACGTTTGGAGCATAATTGGAGATATTGGAGCATTCTGGAGTTTTTGTTTGGCATTCGTTGAATAACTTCCCACCGTTGGATTGAGCTCAAATTTGGATACAAGATAGATCAATGGATTAGCTTTCCTTTGGAAGTGGTTTGAGGCCATTCTAATGGTGCGATCAAAAGTTATGCCAGTTTTCGTGAAGACAGTCCAGTCTGGCGAGCACAGAGTCCTGGTATCGACCGATACCAACCAGGTATCGATCGATACCGCATGCAGGAAAGGAAAACACGCGATTTTACAAGTCTGAAGAGTCCGAAACTTGGCCCAAAGGATCCTACTATTTACAATTAAGTCCAGAACGTGTTTTAACATGATATTTAGGGTTTTCAGCCACTTTTAGAGGAGAGACTACCTTTTATCATAATTCTGAATACTTTGAGAGAGATTGGTTCCGGGTTTTGTGGGAGACAATTCTGAACCCTTGTTTACTCTTGATTTATTTTATGCAATATTTTATTCATGATGTTTGTCTCATTCACCATGTCTGAGTAGATTCCTTGTTAGGTTTAGGGTTATTCAAAGGTGTTTGATGAATTGTTAGGTTGATCTAAATTGATAGGAGAGATTCAATAGAGTTCTTCATCTAGACTTGTGATTACTGCTGATTCTAGCTTCATGACCTAGAATCTGATCTTAGGTTGTTTGATTGGCACGAAAGTGTGATTGATTGCCTGAACTAGTGTTAGATGAGCAAAAGACCTATTCGCAAAGAAATTTGGTTTAGGATTTTGTGAACAATTGAACCTGATCATTAATGCTTGTTTGAATTCATCCAGGATTTGCAAAAAATTTGGAATTCTAGTTTAGACATAGAATAATCTTCGCAGCGGAACGGTAGGTTGATTTTATATATGTGTTTCAAGTTCCAAGAACATGAGTGCTTAATATCTCCGTGACATTTATTTGATGCTAGCAATTTCTGAATATCGTCATCCGACGAATTTCCATAGGCTAGCGGTCTTCTCTCCATTGACTTACTAACATTTATATCTGATGCTTATTTGCTGCATCACATTTGTTTCGCTTAGCTTAATCTCGAGATACTTTAATATTTATGTGACGGTGAATTTCATCTTGGGTCTTTTGTGGTGTTCGACCCCTAAGAATACTTTTAAGCAGCTAACTTACTTAGATACCTTTAGGATATCTTATATTCTTTGACGCACTCTGATTATCATATTTTTAAGAGCTGCCAGTTCGCATGGGGACTGAGAATATTGCGAGCACCATTATATTTTTAGATTAGCAATTTTCTAGCGAACTAAGTATTGCGTCGGCGACTCGGGATACGATAGCCAGCTGGTAATCGATGATTACGATACGTCTCTGTATAAATTTAATTTTTTTTATATCATTTTTGTCTACTTATTGTATTTTTTGACTCTTGTGTTTCAGGAGAACAAGAGGCTAGCAAAGAAGATGAACAAATCTCAACTGGATTAGTATGGTTTACGTGATTAATGATGCTAGAGCTTTGAAGAGACCATGAAGGGTCAAATTGTACCAACTTGAGAGGGCGACACAAGACTCGATGGAGATGAAACATCATTTGCTCCCTTGCCCAGCTGTTTGAATGTGGTTGATCGTGCCTAGGACGATTTGGTTGAGTACGGTACTATGCTTTGATCAGTTTTATTGCCGCAATGGCAGAGATAGCAAAAGCGATTCAGTGGTTCCTGCGTAATCAAGTTCAGGGAATGACTTGAGCTGAAACCTGCATATCCCTTCACTCCCTGTGGGGCAGCAATCTCTTTCATGGTCCCTTCCTCTATGACCGGAAGCACCCCATCTGGATCACATACCGGAGTGTCTTGAAGGACTTGGTCACTTATCGCTATCAAGTACAATATGGCAGTGTGTCCTATGATTTCCTCTTCGTGTAAGCTTTCCTTCATACTCTCGCTTGCATTGGGGTAATGCAAGCTTGACGGCTGGACAAGCAGTTGGTCCTTCGGGTAATCGCTGACACACTTGAGGAGACTCAAGAAGTCGCCATTTCTGACCAATTTTTTATGACTGATGCGAGATTCCGAGGAGTTGAGCCAACAAGATATCTCCCTATTCTGTCTCAGGAGCAAAACAAGAGGCGTTTAAGGCTGATTGGGTGAGATTCAGAATCCTATCAGAGCGCAGATGTCCCATCACGGTTCACGCAAGTTCAGTTGCTGGGTATTTTCTTCCGAGGGATCGCTTGGAGATATTAGATGCTCTGGATGCTGCGAGTAATGTAATTCACACGAGATATCTCCCCGAGGACGTTTATCAGTGTTGATTGAGCACTTTGACATCTAGCAACTAGTAACACGAATGCAGTTTTGGAGAGACAGAAGCAGACCGATGACACATGTGGTTTCGCAGCTATTGCTGCAGGTGCATTGCGAAATTAGGAATTCGGTGGGCATAATCTTTTGATGGGCAGCAGCAGAAGGCATGATACACATTTGCTGATAAGTCGAGATTGTAGAATGAGGTGACAGCAGAGGGTGTTTAATCTACATGGTGTTGTTACTGGTTTTCAGAATCAGCAGTAATACAGCTTCACAACAACCAGGGATTTAAGTCTGATTCGGGGCAAATTCCTCTTGCCAGAAACCGATGCAAGAGCCTGCACCTACGGAGAGTTCATCCTTACCAGGACTCGCCAGCCTAAAGACTCAGGAGAGCAATTGCTTTGAATTCATGCGTTGAACAGATTTTGCGTAAGTGACAACCAGAAGATGACACGTGAGTTTTATGGGAAGCATGGATACCATGGTTGTTACACAGATCCTGAATGGAAATCAGGCTCTCCCACGTTCATCAGAAGACGTGATAACACTCAACTGGCTCAGGACTTCAGCAGCATATAAAGGGGAAAGATGGTTAGCACACAATGAACACGTTCCAATGCCACATTCACACCAGAGAGTGATTTTGAATCTGATAGTCCAGTAATACGATCGACCACCACCAGTATCGATCGATACTAGGCAGATTACTTTCACGGGACATCTTTAAATCAGCCTTATCGATCGACACCATGCCCAGTGTCGTCGAGACTACCACCTATGAGAAACGACAAGTATGAGTAGATACGATCATCCAGCCTGGTAGCGACTCGTACCCCTCGCAGACTGAGCCAGAAACTATGAAAACACCAAGCATTGTCTAGGAAGCGGATCTACTGCCCAATACCTTCCCTCGACCCACGCAAGAAAGTCCTAGCAGAAATAGAGAAGCCAGATGTATGGAAGTATATGGATAAACGTCCTGATGAAGGCCCTGTGTTGATGGACGTCAAGCTCTCACCTCGCACTCCGGAAGGCTATGCTAAGAGGCATGGTTACTATATGGTGTGACATCCTGAGGAAGAGCTCTGCTTCATCAAAGGACAGAATCAGTGACATTCTCCCTGAAAAAGACAGTTTCAAGGAAAGACGGAAGGTGAAATCTCGAACATGTCAGTGCTTATGATTTTAGAGTAGGATTCTCCTAGAGAAGCATACCTGATTCACAGGAAGCTTCTGTATTAGACTGTTCCATCTCAACTAAAAGGCTTCCCTCCATTCTCTCTGTGAATCTTTGTTCTAGCATTAACCTGATGCTCTCTCTCGTTATTGCGTGAAACCTTGGGATGGACCAATTTTGTATCCAATAAAGATCTCTCCTCATCTAGCTGATAATCAAGACAAGGTTTCCAGAAGTGTGTTCTTAGAGGATGTCCACTAATGATCCGAAAAGCTGTATTGATTCCCAAGACTTGTGCGTTGTGGAATATGTTGCACGAACGTCAGGATCCTCTTTATTTGGGAGAGACCATTTTAGGCAACAGGCTGGTGCCATCAATTGATGTGAGAATAGGGGACATATAAAGCTTGATTTGGGTGATGAAGTCATGAGCTTTAACATGGACAAGCTGAGGAGGAGACTTACATTGATGGACAGGACCTTTTCTGTAGAGACTTCATTGGATGAGGACGCCAAACACAGAGCTTTCAGAAGAATTACTGCTGGCTATTGTCAGTGTTTGGCATGCTACTGATGAGCTTAAGGTTGGATAAGAATTCTATTGTAACAGTCATTAGGCGTCGATGGAGAGACTCAATAACTCCAGTCACCTGATATGAATTCTACAATGACAAGATTAGACATTGAGTCATAAACATAAACACTGGATAATTCAAGTATGTTTAAGGTAGTTTAATTAATATCAAGGAGGTTTAGTATTCCTCTGAGAAGATCATTCCAGCTGTCAAGTTACGGATGAAAGATCCGAGCAAATCCATAAGTGGTGATTCGCACCAGAATTGCGTCAGTCATACAGACTTATGCCCACCATCTGCATTCAAGCAAAAACTCCCACCTTTCACACGCCAGACACCTCGGCAAAAGCAAAGGTAGCCACCTTCTTTTTCTAATTCCAAACCACTAATGTCATCGATCATATATTGCCATCTACTTCACACTTAAGCAAGCCGCGAGACTCTTTCGTCGAGCGCTTGTTGTTTTCTTTTGATGACTGTGGCAGGAAAACGAAGTATCCCACCAATCTTCCATCCGCCCTGATGCTGTTCCTCACTTCCTTGGTAGACCACATGCAGTTAAATGCTTAGACACCACCTTGGATGAGACGCATTTGTCACAGATGCATTCACTGTCTCTCCGCAAACCACCCGACGCCTGAGCCCCGACACGGTCAAGCTAATGACATTAAACAAGCGGTTTTAGTGGAGGCAACCCACTGGTGATGTATTATAAGTTTTAATTTCAATCTTTTTCTGATTTTGTGTTTTGTGTCTGCACGAGAAACAAGTCCAGACGAGCAGTATCGATCGACACCAGTCAGTGTCGATCGATACCACATCCACGGATAAGGAGCCTCTGTCGACAAAAACACCTGGTATCGATCAATACCAGGTTGTAATCGATACTGATCCTGCACATGAACGGTAACTTCTTTGCGCTTCAATTCGCGCAGTCTGTTCTTTTGATTTCTTTTGCCAACTCTTGACTAGATAACACTGGGGACAGTGTTGTTTAAGTCTGGGGGAGGGTAGTCGCTGACCTTGTGTTTGTTTTTCTTAGATTCATGTCGGTTTTTGAGTCAAAATTTGTTTTATTGAGGTCAAAAACCTGTTGGAGATTATGATCTTTTTCTTGAATCTATTGTTTGACCTTGCTTTTGAAGTGACCAGTGTTACATAATCAGTTCTAGATCGACTAATAAAAAATCAAGAACTGACCAGTTGACTAGAAGACACCCATGTCTCTAGCAGAGTCCTTCTAATTCCTGAGCCCTTTTGCACTTCATTTCTGAGGTTGGTGTTCGCAGAACTTGATCTTATCATTCATATCTGACAAAGGAACCAGATGTGTTTGAAAATTATGGTATACCTCTCCCTTGACACACGTTGATACAGAAGATCGCATGAAAGATGAGATGATTTCCTCCCGAGTAGAGGGCTAGCGAACATTTACCAGTGATCCCACTTTACTCTACTTGGATACGAGATTGATCACACAAAAGCGTCTGAAGCGAGGCGATTAAGAACTTCCCGAGACCCTTATGTCGCCTAAGACTTTTGCATACTTTGAGAGGGAGAACCGCGGATTCAGGTGCAAACATCATCAATACTCGCGTCTCAAACCTTGATTTGTATATGCGAAGCTAAATCCAAAATCAAGAGAATAATACAAGAGATAAGTCTGGGGGAGAGTAAAATAATACCAAAGTATGAAACTCGGGTGGTTCCTTGGTCATGATATTGTATGGGAAAGAATCTAGAAGGTTCTTTAACATTGATTACAACGATGAAACTGGCGATGAAGGTTTGGTTGGATGATGTTGTGAAATAATGTGTGTAGTCTGGGAAGCTGCGATTGTTTACGGAGAAGTACATGGTGGTTAGATCTGAAACTGATTAGGTGATATATGGAAAGCTTGGGAAAAGGGTCATTGCGATGTTTCAAGAACAGGTGAGTCTCCGTGTTTTCAAACCTCTTTCTCTAGTTTAGCTTTCTGTTTGCTTGAGGGCAAGCAAAGGCTAAGTCTGGGGGAGTTGATATATCATGGTTTTTACCCGTTTTTAGCAATGATATATGTCTTGTTTTTAGAGTCCTTCTAGTGTTTTTGTAGTCTTTTTGAGTCTTTTCAGATTTTGGCACGTTTGGAGCATAATTGGAGATATTGGAGCATTCTGGAGTTTTTTTTTGGCATTCTTTGAATAACTTCCCACCGTTGGATTGAGCTCAAATTTGGATACAAGATAGATCAATGGATTAGCTTTCCTTTGGAAGTGGTTTGAGGCCATTCTAATGGTGCGATCAAAAGTTATGCCAGTTTTCGTGAAGACAGTCCAGTCTAGCGAGCACAGAGTCCTGGTATCGACCGATACCAACCTGGTATCGATCGATACCGCCTGCAGGAAAGGAAAACACGCAATTTTACAAGTCTGAAGAGTCCGAAACTTGGCCCAAAGTATCCTACTATTTACAATTAAGCCCAAAACGTGTTTTAACATGATATTTAGGGTTTTCAGCCACTTTTAGAGGGGTGACTAGCTTTTATCATAATTCTAAATACTTTGAGAGAGATTGGTTCCGGGTTTTGTGGGAGACAATTCTGAACCCTTGTTTACTCTTGATTTATTTTATGCAATCTATTTTATTCATGATGTTTGTCTCATTCACCATGTCTGAGTAGATTCCTTTTTAGGTTTAGGGTTATTCAAAGGTGTTTGATGAATAGTTAGGTTGATCTGAATTGATAGGAGAGATTCAATAGAGTTCTTCATCTAGACTTGTGATTACTGCTGATTCTAGCTTCATGACCTAGAATCTGATCTTAGGTTGTTTGATTGGCACGAAAGTGTGATTGATTGCCTAAACTAGTGTTAGATGAGCAAAAGACCTATTCGCAAAGAAATTTGGTTTAGGATTTTGTGAACAATTGAACCTGATCATTAATGCTTGTTTGAATTCATAGGATTTGCAAAGAAATTTGGAATTCTAGGTTTAGACATAGATAATCTTCGCAGCGACGGTTGGTTGATTTTAGATATGTGTTTCAAGTTCAAGAACAATGCTTAATATCCTCTTGACATTTTATTTGATCTGCAATTCTGATTCACCGACGAATTTCCCTAGGCCTAGCGTCTTTCCTCCATTGAATTACATAACATTTATATTCTGATGCTTATTTCCTGCATCACTTTGTTCGCTTAGCTTAATTCGAGTCTTAATATCTATTGAGTGAATTCTTGAGTCTTTGTGGTTCGACCCCTAGAATACTACAGCTACTGCTTAGATACTTTAGGGTATTATATTTGAGCATATCAAAGCACTGACTTAGATAAGCCTTAAATGAAGTGATAATCGCTAGATCATTACCACTGACGATTAAATCGTCAACATAAACAAGAACATGAAGCACAACGGATCCACAAGTATAAGCAAAGAGAGAGTTATCCTTTTGAGAACGAATGAACCCGTAGTCAAGAATAGCACTAGATAGCTTAGAGAACCAACACCGTGGTGCTTGTCGGAGACCATGGATTGACTTCTTAAGTTTATATACAAGTGACGGATAAGTAGGAAGAAAACCCGGAGGTGGTTTCATGTAGATATATTCATCGAGATCATCATGTAGAAAAGCATTGTGAACATCCATTTGGTGAAGTTTCTAGTTCTTATCGGTAGCAACACCAAGGAGAGTACGAACAGTTTGCATCTTAGACCCTGAGGAAAAAGTTTCTGAGAAATCAACACCTTATTGTTGCTGATTGCTAAGAGCAACTAAACACCCCTTATAAAGCGTCTGGTTTAAGACAATACACCCATTTTGAACCAAGTGCTTTGAAGTCAGGTGGTAAGCGTTCAAGTGTCCAAGTTTTGTTCAGTTATAAAGCGTCAATCTCCTTGAGCAAAGCGTCACGCCACTCAAGAATTTGAACTGTTTGCTTATAAGTGGTCGGTTCGTCGATCATAGTTACAGCTGTAAGAAACTTTTGATGCGCAAAACTAAATTTGTCACATGATAGATAATGTCTTATAGGATAGAAAAACGTACCTGAAGATGATGAAGAGGATTCAGGCTTGAGAGAGATGAGGATTTCAGCATGACGTGCAGAGTAAGTAACATATGGTGCTAGACGAACTAATATCTTTTTCTCTCTAAATCCACGCCCTAGCGGTTCAGTACCGATCTCAAAGTCATCATATCCATCACTAGAAAAATAAGTAATAGGCACAACAAAATTATCAATAATGGGTGGTAAGTCTGATGATTGGATCGGAGAAGCATCATGTTAAGAACTCCCCCTGTCTTTGATAACCGGAGGTGCATTGTCATCAATGAAGTCATCATCAGAGATAAGCTCAGTGGACATGACCAGAGGAACGGATTGAGAAACCGATGGTTGAATATCTGAATATGGGAAGATGTCTTCGTTGAAGATAACAACTCGAGAAACAAAGAAGTCTTGTTTCTCCATATCATAGACTCGCCAACCTTTTTGATTATGAGGATAGCCCATAAAGATGCACTTATTTCCTTTCTCTTTGAACTTATCTTGTTGTGATACGTGTCATTTTGCAAAGCATAAGCAACGAAAGACTCGAAGATGATCATATGCTGGTGGTGTCGAGTGAAGAATCTCGTAGGGTGTTCTTCCTTGAAGCAATGGTGTAGGAGTAGGGTTGATCAAGTACACAACGGTAAGTACACTTGCCCAAAACTTAATAGGTAAGTTGGATTGAAAAAGTAAAGAACGCGCCATGGTTATTATGTGAAGATGTTTTTGCTCAGCTCTACTGTTTTGTTGAGGAGTGTAGACACAGAAGGTTTAATGTTGAATACCTTGACCTTTGAAGAAATTTTGGAGACATAGAAATTTACTTCCATTGTCACTGCAACCACTTTAATCTTTTTACCAAGCTGATGAAGAGATATCGCCACAAATTGCTTAAGGTGAATCGCCACTTCACTTTTGGTTAGAATAAGATAGGTTCACATGGCCCGAGAGTGATCATCGACGATAGTGTGAGAGTATTATGCACCACACGTGGAAGCCAGTTTGTAAGGTCCCCATACATCGCAATGTATTAAAGAAAAACATGCTTATGCTTTATTAATGTTTTTGGGAAAAACAGATCTTGTTTGTATAGCTTGAATGCAAACTTTGCGAAAACCGCTTGTGTCACTACTATGATATTCAAAATCTAAAAAAGTAGATAAAAACTTGATAAGATCTTCGTAGATAGATGCCCCCAAACGCTCATGCCAAAGAGTCTTTGTAGATTTCCTGGCTTTATTCGCACTTGCTGAAACCGCTCCACAAAAATGATCCATGAAGGTTAAAGCATGTATCCACCGAATGATTTGTGTGTCTGCAGTGAGTGCAAGGTCCTTGATTTACCCAAGTAGCCAATACAATAACATTAACACCAGTTTTCACAGAAAATCCAACGACTTCCAACCTTTCTTTTTTTTTTGCAAGCAACCGTTAGATGTCTTACTTTAGCGATAACTTCCGAGTAAACGTGATCAAGAGACATGTCGGTGTCTCAGTTCACATGTCGGTGTCTCAGTTCCGAGTAAACGTGATCAAGTAACGTGATCAAGGCTTTTGCGTTGTCAACAAACGGTATCGTCTTTTGAACTTTTAGCATAGTGAGAATCAACAAGAATCAACAAGAGTTTTGGGAAGGAAACCATCAACAAGACCAAGTTTATGCTTGGCTGCTATATTGTTGCTTGCAATCTTAGCCCACTTCTCATAGTTTTCGTTGTTGAGAAGAAACGGAGTAAGAATGTGATGTGGTTGATCACTAGATGAGAGATAGTATGGAGCGGAAGTGATCGATTCCTTATTAGAAGCAAGAGCTAGTGTATCTCCAGCCATAGTTTAAATAGTGATAAGATTTGTAGCAGATAATAGAATTTAGAATTTTTTGTTTTCTTCGTGAGGATCGGAGAAGACAAGAAGGCGGCGTAGAAGAAGATTTTTAGTTTTTTTTCTAGAATTTAGGGTTGTTTACTGGCTCTGATACCATGTAAATCTTAGAGAATAGCATGAGTCTATAATTGATAGGCAAAAAGTATATATAATTACATAAGACTTGATGCACAAGTGTAGAATATTCATGTAAGACTTGATGCACAAGTATATAATATTCACGTAAGATATGCTAACTAAACAATTGGAAAATATATTTTTCCATAACATCACTGATTAAATCGATATTCATGCCACTTTTGTGATGCACTTAAGGAGTAGTATGTAAGCTCAAGTAAAACAGTGGAACCATCGATATGTAGGTATATGGATTAGAATTTTTGTTTACGATTTTTAAACGATGTTGTAGTCTTTAAGCCTTTTAAATTATTGGGCGAGCTTTATTTAATAAACTAACAATTTTAATGTTAGTTTGAAGATGTAATTTAGGAAGACAACTCGATGATAGGATCAGAAGGCTTTCCAGAGAAAGCTCGTTGATAGGAATCAAGAGCATGCATTAGAACATGACTTTGTATGCTGAATTGGATGCGAAAGCTGAAGTGGCAAAGCTAAAGTTAATTATGGGACGAGTCAAGAAGGCGGTAGCTGACTTGGCGAGGTTCTAGAAGATGGATCTACAAGATTTGGTTGTAGAGATTCACCAAATATTTTCTATAACAACTTTAGAGGAACATATAAGATTGAGGAGCAAGCAACTGCCTTATCCGAAGATTTAGTAAATATCCTTAAGAGTAGAGTTTTCGTTGTACTATAAATAGATTAGGTGTTGGCAACGAGCCATTTGAGGACACCAGCGGCTATTGTTGAGTTGTAAATTCGAAGTCAAAAGAAAAAGGCTTAGAAGGTGTATTCCCAATTCTCTGTTCGTTTCACAGGCGATTGGTTAGAATGCAGAGAATTGTTTGGCTCTCTTTGGGTTTCATGGTAGGGTGAATAGATTTGAGAGAGTTCTTGTGTTCTTCGAAGTCTTATCAAAAGAGACTTAGAAGGTTGGTGATCAGTTCTCTGTGCGTTTCACAGGCGGTGTTTCACAGAACGCAAAAAACTGATGATTTTGTTTGTATATCACGGGCTGGTGATTAGAACGAAGAGATTTAGGCTTGAGGCTTGTTTTAGTGGGGATCAATCCTATTGAGCGGGATAGGTTGAGTAAGGTCAAGTACAAGTAAATCTTTTGTAAAAACTTTACTGTATTAATAAAACAAGTATATAAGCATTGGCTTGGCGCGTTCCAAGCGTAAACAATGTGTTGTGTATTTTGTTCAACGTGTTTTTAACCATTATGCCTCTACACAATTGTGTTTGCAATTTTTTTAGAAAAATATTTGAGCGAGTTTAAAATTCAGGTTGTTTCACATATACCCTTAACTAGAGTCTGGAAGCTTTACCTTATCAAAACCTCTCATATATGAGGTCCTAGCCCATTCACTATCTTATGTGGCCAAGCAAACCATGAGCAAATTCCTCCGTTAAAATCAAACAAAACAAACCTAATGTTATTGTGTAAGTACTACACAAAAGAGATTTGGCGGCCATCTCTTAGTCCTACTCAAGTGTTGATTGTGGTAAACCAACATCAAGCTCCAACGATAAATACTTTCTTGCAGTTAATTTGGTTCTTCTGACTTGGTAAAAGACTTCATCTCTATCTATCACTAGAAGGGGCCCAAGACTTCTTATTCGGTAGAGAAAATCCTAATTAAGCCACAGTCAACACAAAACTTCTCTTTTATTTACTTATAAGGTACTATCAATCTTCACTCTAGGTAAACTATTGGAGGTTTTATATATGTTTTAATATGTGTGTGTTAAACCTACGAGAAATCTTCTGAAGGTTGGTCTTTTGCCTCAATTTTTCTTTAGACACTGGATTGGGGCAAGAGAAGCAAATGCATCCCATCACATAGCGAGGAGCTAGTGGGTAATTGAACGGGCGAATGGTTCTAATGCGAAAATTGGAGAAAATTTGATTTGCGGTGCCACTATTTTATCTACGTGCTACACAATATGTGTTATTCTATTTGTACCCTTAATGAAATTTTTTTTTTATTTCACATTATTTCAGAATTAAATCTAAAATCAATAAACATCAATGGATTTTAATAAATTATATATATGGTATATCGTTTGTGATCAACAGCAGGAATCCATTAGCAACACACTTCAACTTGGAGGTGGTATGAATCCGGAGTTGGAGTCAATTCGGGAGACAATGCTCGAAATGCATGGTGAAATTGAGGCCCTCAAGAAGTGCTTAGGCCAGAAGGAAGTCGAGATTGCTAGGCTTAAGGAGTTATTGGCTAAATGGGTTTAGGGTATGTAAAGTACTGAAGGTGTAATCTTGATTATCATTTTTCTAATGACTTGAGACCACTTAAAAATGATGTATTTGGTATAATTCTTTCAAATTATCTTAACTATATGTGGTTTATGTGTGATAATGTGATTAGTTGTAAAGTTCTCATTCAATTGTACCTCATGTACCAAATCCTAATTACTTGTACCATATTATACCTACTTGTACCATGTTATACTTGTTGGACCAAATTTTATATTACTCACTTGTACCATAAAATACCAGTTGGACCAAATAATGAAATTAATAACAAGGTTTTTTAAACCCCACAAAAACACAATGTACGAAACCACCATTTCTTGTTTCAACATCATAAAAAACCCCCCACCAATAGTCAAGTCTCCTCCGCAATCTCCTCTTGCTCATTTTCCTCATTTTCCTCCTCGTTCTCCTGCTCATTCTCTTCCTCATTGTACTCCTCATTCTCCTTCTCTACATTTTCCTTCTCCTTCTCTACATTATCCTTCTCCTTCTCATGTTTCTCTTTCTCCTTCTGTTGTTTCTCTTTCTCCTTCTCCTGTTTCTCGTTCTCCTTCTATTGTTTCTCTTTCTCCTTCTCTTGTTTCTCTTTCTCCCCATCTATATCAAAATTCAAAAACAAACCAGTAAGTAGATGGACATAAAAAGAAATAACTCCATACATGTTATACAAAATACTCACAAAAATTAATTACAAAATCACTAGCTGTCCCCGAATGCCGACCATTCTCCTCCTCTCTGTCTAACAACGATGACACAACAAACTCAAGATCTTTCAATCTCTTATCCATTTCACCAAAATTAGCCGTCATTTACTTAAACCCAATATCCATCGCTTCCTTTAGTGAGAGCATAGATACACCAACATTCTCAGGGACTTCATCAACATTCTCAGGGACTTCATCAACATTCTCATTACACCACTTTCAGATCCCACATCCAATTCATACAGATCTTTCCACCAGATATTCTTCCTCTGTACGGTTATATATGATAGGCCGAGTTTTTAGGCTCTAGCACACCAATTAATCCGATGTGCTAACACCACAATAATGGTGT